>JAHHZJ010003397.1:0-93033 GCA_021437245.1 Aegilops speltoides
GGTGGAAGCCGTATGTGTGCATAATGGCGCGAAGAATTCGAGAGAAAGGAGGGCAAAGACCGCGGTGAAAAGCGGCGAAGAAATGGTACCCGCCGGGATAGTTGTCCATGAGATCGGCGGGTGGGTTACGGTCCGAGTGCGCCGATGTCCTCTTGGCCCGAGCGGAAGTACTTGCCCCGAGTTCGTCCACGCCCGAGCAGCGGCGGGAAGGCGGCGTTCTCCCTCGCATCTGGCGAGCTCTTCCGCTGCTCGGTTTCTCCTTCTTGGTGCTCTCCGCTTTCTCCTTCCCTTCCTGGTTTTGGAGCCATGGTGAAGCGGCGGGGAGGAGGATGAAAAAAAATCGGCCGGCGCCCTTGACGCAAGAAGCGGCGGAAGGAGATCTTGAGGCGGGCGCAAGGAGGGTTTTGGAGGAAGAAGAAGAAGCAATGAAAGCGATGAAGGGAACCACGCCCGCTTCCTCTGTTTTATGGGGAAGTGGGGCGTTCGCTCTCCTCGTGAAGGGCGTGGGCACGTCCCACCTGACGCCCTTGTCGGCGTCTTTGCTGCGAAGGCGGCCGGCGAGAGGTAAATTCGTAGCCCATAGGCCCAGCGTGCCCGATGCCTTGTTTTGGGCTGGCCCAAGCGCGCTCGGCAAGTGTATAGCCCGAGCCAGGGGCTCTGTCGATTGTACTAAGGTAGGGGTACCTCGGTACCCCAACGTACCGTGACGACCGCAGACTCCAGCGGCTAGGTCCATCAAATGCTTGCGGAGACCATCTCCCCTCCATACCAAGCCAATCAAGAACAAAGTGTGCGAGGCGAAGCTCAAGACCCGGCAAGAGGAGCTTGCGGAAAGACGATCGGGCTCAAGACTACATCGCTCATCACGAGGTCCCGGCGAGAAGAGCTCGTCGGGGAGTCTAAAGATCACGACACGGAAGACCGCCTCGGCTGTCTGGCGTCAGCGAGGGCCGAGCGGCGGCAAGTCATAGAGCCCGACAAGCACCGGGCGGCAAGGTCAAGCCCGGCAAGGTGCTTGCGGGGGGCGCTACTACTCGTGCCGCCTCCAGCTCATCTGTCGCGTAGCCTCCGGCCTTTTCGAGCCGCGTGGCGGGTGGGCATCTTGCATAGTGCGGTGGCCTTTGCAGTGGTGGCCGCGCCGTGGCAACGGAGAGCGCAATGGCGGGAGCTTTTGGGGGAGGCGGCGGCGGGCATTTAATGCTCTTGTCCCCCTCTGTCAAAAGTAGGTAGAATCCTTTGTGCTGCCTTTGTTCCCTTTGTTCCAACTACCACCTCTTTTCGTTTTTACCCCTCTACCTTACGTTGACACTGTCGGTGACCCTTGCCCTATAAAGAGGCCCATGCACAGCGTAAGGAGGTTGGGACCATTCGCCACTCTCGCGTGAGTTCAAGCCCTCGGCAGCTCTAGTGCCGGGGTTCGGCTGGTTTCATCGCCACACCACCATTTGCTGCGCATTGGGGAGCAAGATGAAATACTACACAATGCAGCGGTGAGGTTTCTGCGACCATCATGCGAAGCTGGTAAAATCCCAGCGTGCATCGCCTCGATCTGCTCTCCGCGCACCCTCCGCCCTCGTACCGAACACACGAAGGGGCCCCGGCCCCATAGGTGCCGCGCCACCCATCGCGCGAGACAGTCTTGAAGGTGTTCTGGGTCTCGGCGGCCCTCGTCAACAGCTCCTCGTTTCCCTTGAGCTCCTTCCTCAAGTCGTCCTCTCGCTTCTTGGCGGCGTCCAGTTTCAGCTCCAGATCAGCACTCGAGTCTTTGGCGGTGTTCAGCTCCTTGATCTTCTTGGCAAGCTGGACTTGCAGCTCGCCATGGGCGTGTGCATCCTTCTCGCGTTCGCGCTGGAGTGCGGCCAGCTCTTCGTTCTTCTTTGTCATGTCCGCCTCCAGCTGTGTCACCTTCACCTCTAGCTCCTTCTTGGCAGCGCGTGGCATCGCCGCCTCCTTGGCGCCCGCCAGCGATTGCTCCCGGACGCGAGTGCCTCTTCGTGGCTGTCCAAGTTCACCTTCTTACATCAGCTCACCGTCCCGCTTGGACAGCTCCTCGGCGGCAAGCATCTGCTGCTCTTCGGCCCGGCCTTCTCGGGATGAACGCCTTCTTCGCCTCGTCGAGCTCGCCCTCTCTCGGCAATGGACGGAGGGCCTCTGAGTTCTGCGGCTCTTGAGCTCCTCCAGCGTGTTTCTCTATGTCGACTCCGCTGCGCAACAAGCGCTTCCGGGACTCAAGCTTCGCTTGCTAAGCGTTGATAAGTGACACCAGCTTTGAGGCAGGCTGCTCCTCCTCGGACTTCGCCCCTGTCTTTGCTTGGCACTGTCGACCCTTTGCCAGCCAGTGAGCAAGTACTTCCTGTCAAACTCCTCCCCTTCCACGGCGCCACAGGCTCGGCCTTGAGGAAGCTTGATCTTCTGCCCTCGCTTGGCCTTCAAGTCTGCGCTGGTGGGGCTCGTCAGACCAGCGCTGCATCAGCCCAGCGGAGGGTCGGAGACGATGTAACACCTGCGCTCCTGCATCCTCCGGGTCGTCGGTCGATCGCGGACCCCGCCAACCTCTGCGCCGGCAACCTTGGCGGCTTCCTCGTCGGCGGGTTCACAGGCCCGGCCTCTTACTCGCCCGTGGCGACATCGTCGATGTTGCGCGTCGCCCTCCTCGCCGGAGGCCCGGTATCCATCGGGTCTGCGAGAGGGATCGGAGGATAGGAAGAGGAGGAAAAGTCAAGCAAATATCCAAAGAAGAAAGAAGATCAAGAGAAGAACCCAAGGAAGATTCCCGACAAAAAGGTTACTGTCTTGGGCTCGTGACCATGGGCTCCTCCACCGAGGCTCCTTGGTTCCACCTTGCAGGGGACCCCTCCCTTGCGAGGGCGACCCCTTGTCGGAGAATCGCCCCTTGGCGGCGTGGTCGGCGACCCGGCACCTCCGGGTCGGCCTCCGGTTGCTCTTGGTGGGCTTGTTACGCTCCTATACCAATAAGTCAACAATCAAGATGCAGACAAAGAAGAAGCACCCATCGCGCCCCCAGCGGAGGTGAACCAAACACTTCTGTTGGGGGAAATTTGTCTTTGAGGGCTCTTCTGAGGAGAAGGAGCAGGTCCGTCAAGGTGGTCTCGGACGTATCCTCTGCTTTGTCGTAGCGAGGATCGTCCTCGATGTCGTCAGAGGACCTTAGCCCTCTTCGCGCTCCCTCTGCCAAGATCACGAAATAGGACAGGAATTGAGAGAAGCAAACCGGATACAAGATAAGCAACAACAAAGATCAAAGAAAGAAAGTGCAGTGAAGAAAGCCTTACTCCTCCTCATCCTCCTCCTCTTCATCATCGTTGGAGCTCGGCGGAGAGGTGAACTCCGGTACCCTCTCTGCGGTGTGGCGGAGGTAGGCTCCCTCTGCGTTTTGCGGGGCTGGCGGGGGATCGGGCGTGGCAGCCAGGAAGACCCTGCCTCCGTTGCCCGGCATAGCACAGGACCCTCCCAGCAGCGGTACTTGCCCATGAGTGGGCGTGTCCCGCAGCCGCGCGGCTGCGGGGCAGCCTGCTCCTCCGCCATATCTCCAACTCGCGGGCTCCTTCTTAGCTGGAATTGGGGCTGCTGCTGAGGCCCGCTGCGGCAAGCCGCTCAGGGCGGCTGGCCACTCTCGCCCTCGGCCTCGCTCGTTCGGCCTCGCGCTCCCCTCGCCATCTACCTCCCGGCGAGATCTTCCCGGTCGGCGAGGCTTGCCGCCTCAGTTGCATCCTCCTCCGCCGGCGTGAAGCCAAACTTCGCCGGTAGCGGCAGTTACGCGCCGCCTCTTCGACCTGCGGCGATGTCGCCATCTCGTTGTTAGTGGTGGCGCGGTGAGAACTTACGCTTTCGTCGGAGTTGACTGCCACCTCCGCCAAGTTATCGAAGAATTGCTGCACGACCTCGGCAGTGGGCTCTATCCAAGTTGCGCTCATCCCATGCGAATCGCACTCTGGCATCATTGCGTAGATGCGATCGTCTTTGGGAGATTATTGCACAAGGGATGGCGCCCACGGCAGCGAACCACTACGGATGATTGGCGTCATGCTTGAACATCTCCCTCGGCATCGCGTCAAGCTCGAACCGTGAAGTTGAAGTTGAGGCACGGGCGCAGCCTCATGATATCCGCCGGGCGCCAAACAGCCAGGCGGGCCTCCCCTCTTTGCGAGAGAGCGTCGTGCGCGAAGGAAATCGCGCCATTTGCGGTTGTGAGTCCGGCATGCTTGAGCGAAGGATTCGGGTGGTGGCGATCTTGACTTGGCATCGTCCGTGACGAAGTGCTCTAGTCGCTGCCACACACCACCAGTGCAGCGCGGCTGGTGAATGGCGGCGGATTGGCATCACAGATCGGCACCACTCCGCCCTCTGCTCGTCCCACTTGCTGCGGGCTCGCCCGTCAAGTACACCTCGCCGTGCCCATCCAGGAGGTCGAGGCGATTCCGCCCGACCGGTGGCTCCCCTTTCTCGGCTCGGGGAGAAATAATGGCGAAAAAAAAGCGGCGTTGGGGAGGATGCCAACAAAGTTCGCAGAGGTGTCGAAACCACCATTGTCGAGCGGCATTGGGGTTGAAATCAAGAAGATGAAACCGTAGGTGTTCATGATGTCGCTGAGAAATCGGAAAAAGGTGGGCGAGCCATGATGAAAAACACAGGAAAAAGTAGTAACCTCGGGGCACTTTTTGATTTGGAAGCCTCGGCGGAAAGCACCGGCGTCTTGTGGATCGCCGCGTCTCCGTCGACGAGAAGAGGTAGAGCTCCGCTCGCGGCGCCTCTGGGTGAGCTTCGGGAAGGAAAAGCACTTCGCTTCTTGCGGCGCCACGAGCTCAGCGCCTTGGCGATTCGCGGCCTTCGCAGCCTTATTTGTCTTTGCAGCCTTCGGTCTTGAACCATGGCGGAAGCGATGAGGGTGGCGAAAGCGGCAGCGGCGATAAGCGGCGGCAGGCGGCGCGCTGTTTTCTTCGGCAGGAAGCGGAGGGCGGCGGGGCTTTCGGAGGAAGGCGCAAGTAGCAAAGGTGGGGAGCGGCCTGTTTCCCCTGCTTATAAATGGGGATCACGAGCGTTCGCATTTCCTGGAATTGAGTATTGACCACGTTCTCTCCCATGGCCTTGCGCGATTGGCGCGTCGTTCTTGAGAGGCAGCGGTGAATCTGAGTAGGTTTTTGTTTGGACCCGGCGCGCGTGCCGTGCACTATTTGGGCCTAGCCCAACAGCTTCGGCACCGTGTATAGCCAAGGCCGGGCTCTGTCGGTGTACTAAAGTAAGGGTACCTTAGTTCCCGAACTTGTGCCGAGGCGATCGCGGCGCCTTACGGCAAAGCTTGCCGGGCGTCCGCCAAGACCCTCCGCCATTTCCTATTACTGCCATTCAAGAACAAAGTATTAACCAAGAAGACAAGGCCCCGGCAAGAGAAGCTTGCCGGGAAGGACATAAGAACCCGGCAAGAGGAGCTTGCGGGAAGGCCAACAAAGGCGCTAGGAGAAACTTGCTTGACGCGCCCGCGGCGTCCCCGCAAGGCCAATGGCGGCAAGCTTCTGGTGCGACAAGATGAGGGGCGCGGCAAAGCGCTTTCGCGGCAAGGCTGCCACTCTGCACTCAAGCTCCGGTGCATCCAGCGGCGTGTCACCCGGGACTATCCGAGGAGCGCGTGGCGGTATTTGTGCAGCCATGCGGTGCGGTGGCAAAGCAAAGTGACAAGGAGGCCATCGTGGCGATCGGTGGCGCCCTAACGGTCGTTCCTTGCCTTTGTTGGGCGGCGGACGGGCATTAAAGCCCTTGTCCCCTGCCGTCGAGTTAGGTAGGGGACCTTGTTGGTAGCAGATTGTACCAACCTGCGATTTTACCTTTCTACCCCTCTTTCTACGCTGCCACCTATCGGTGACCCCCTTAGACTATAAAAGGGAGGCCCATGCGCACGTAGAAGGGGTTCGGTTCATTGGACTCATCCAACACCACTATACGCTCACGCTCTCGAGCAAGAACAAATACAAACACAAAGCAGCAGTAGGAGTTTTATCTCTCCGGAGAGCTCCGAAGCTGGGTAAAAAACCCCCGCGTGCCGTCGCCTCGATCTGCTCTGCGTGCGCCCTCCGCTCCCTTGCCGGACCAGAAGGGGTACCCTGCCCCATAGGTGCTCGTGCTCCCACAGGATCCCCACGACACAAGGGTGAAGTGGGGGAGAGGAAAACGAGAGGCAAATGGAAAATAATGTAAATGCGAGGGAGATGAGTTTGTGATTGGTACTTGGTATGTCTTGACTTGACGAAGACCTCCCCGACAGCGTAGCGAAATCCTTCTTGCTCGTCTTGAGCTTGCGTTGGTTTTCCTTGAAGAGGAAAGGGTGATGTAGCAATAGTAGCGTAAGTAATTCCCTGAGTTTTTGAGAACCAAGGTATCAATCCGATAGGAGGCTCCTCAAAAGTCCACGCACCTACACAAACAAACAAAGAACTGCAAACAAGCATAATAAAGGGTTGTCAATCCCTTCATGGCCACTTGTGAAAGTGAGATCGATAGAGATAGTATGATAAGATAAATATATTTTCGGTATTTTTTAATATAGATAGGAAAAGTAAAGATGCAAATAAAAGTAGATTGAAAGCTTATATGATAGGAGATAGACCCGGGGGCCATAGGTTTCACTACTGGCTTCTCTCAAGATAGCATAAGTATTACGGTGGGTGAACAAATTACTGTCGAGCAATTGATAGAAAAGTGAATAATTATGAGATTATCTAGGCATGGTCATGTATATAGGCATCACATACGTGACAAGTAGACCGACTCACACTGCATCTACTACTATTACTCCACACATCAACCGCTATCCGGCATGCATCTAGAGTATTAAGTTCATAAAGAACACGATAGCAGCATTAAGAAAGATGACATGATGTAGAGGACTCATGCAATATGATATAAACCCCATCTTTTTATCCTCGATGGCAACAATACAATCGTGCCTTGCTGCCCCTGCTATCCTTTGGGAAAGGACACATAAGATTGAACCCAAAGCTAAGCACTTCTCCCATTGCAAGAAAGATCAATCTAGTAGGCCAAACCAAACTGATAATTGAAGGGACTTGCAAAGATAACAATCACATAAAACAATTGAGAGGAGATTCAAATATTTCTCATAGATAAACTTGATCATAAACCCACAATTCATCGGATCTTGACAAACACACATAAAAAGAGTTACATCGAATAGATCTCCAAGAAGATCGAGGAGAACATGGTATTGAGATCAAAAAAGAAGAAGCCATCTAGCTAATAACTATGGACCCGAAGGTGCAGTGGTAAATTACTCACAACTCATCGGAGGGCTATGGTGTTGATGTAGAAGCCCTTCGTGGTCGATTCCCCCTCCGATGGAGCATCGTGAAGGCTCAAGATGGGATCTCACGGATCTGAAGGATTCTGGTGGTGGTAATAGTTTTAAATGCGTCTCCTTTGATGTTCTCGAAGTGCGTGGGTATATATAGGAGGAAGAAGTAGGTCGGTGGACTCCCGAGGGGCCCACAAGATAGGGGGGCGCGCCCTCCACCCTCGTGGCCGCCTCGACTACTTCTTGACTTGCACTCCAAGTCCTCTGGATCACGTTCGTTCCAAAAATCACGCTCCCGAAGGTTTCATTCCGTTTGGACTCCGTTTGATATTCCTTTTCTTTGAAACACTGAAATATGCACACAAAAAACAGCAATACGGGTTGGGCCTCCGGTTAGTAGGTTAGTCCCAAAAATGATATAAATGTGTAAAGTAAAGCCCATAAACATCCAAAACGGGTAATATAATAGCATGGAACAATCAAAAATTATAGATACATTGGAGACGTATCACGTGCCTATCACTTCCTCGACCTTCTGAACCGCAGACTCTGGCCCATACGGAGGCCCAGCAAAGCAACGTCTGAGTTGAGCGAAGCCCAACATAGAGCGATGTCATTAAATAAAATTAACGATAAATAACAATAGACTTTTTCCCCTCCTGTTATGGTTTATCTTTCTCTCGCCGCCTCCAACGATGTTGAGACCTTGCCCTAATTCCCTCGCCTCCTGTTGATCCTTCCCCCTCTCGGGCTGATCAAGGGACAGACTGGCGCTGTTTGCCGGCCTTGGACAGAGGGAGGAGATCGGGAGGTGTTTAGGCTTGTCTTCTCCACCAGCGTGTTAGCGGTAGGGGTGCTACAACGGATCATGGCGAACAAAGGCGGAACCTCGGGACTAGGGACAACTCCAAGGGCAAGATTGATGATCCGATGAAGGAGCTAGCTCTAGGGGAGGGCGATCACGGGCAGCGTGATCTTGAGGAAGATGATGCCTCACGGAAGAGGATCTTGGTGGATGATTGTGGTCGGTACACATGGACAAGGACTTTAGCACGTATTGGTTCTTCAAGAACATGAGATCTGCATGGGACCTGGAGAGGGAAGTAAAGATCAAAACATTGGAAGAAAATCTGTTCATTATGCAGTTCAATTGCCTTGGTGACTAGGAGACAGTAACTCAGGGCGGGCCGTGGTACTTCAGAGGTAATCCGGTGATCATTGCTCCCTACGACGGGTATACCAAGCAGTCAACCATTGAACTCTTCAAGTTTGACATATGGGCACAGATCATTGATCTCCCCATGGCTTATCATGCCAAGGTCAAAGCTTTGGCCTCAAAACTTGGCAAGTATGTGGATTCAGAGCCCTCTTCCTTCAATTTTGAAGGTAATTTTTATCGTTTCGTGTGAGACTGGATGTGCGCAATCCCTTGAAGAAAGCAACTTTGATTGTTCACAGAGGTGGATGGAGATCTTTGTTGTTAAGTATGTATTTGCCAGTTGGTGTCGGTATGTGGGATCTTTGGGCCATGAGTTCAAAGAGCATGGGGATGGTCTCCACCCTCCATCGGCCCTCGTCTTGAGAACCTCCGTGCTCCAACTACCCTTTGCTTGGGCGACAGGCATACAATAATAACCACAAGAAGAAGGAAGGATCAACGTGGGGAGCCAATCTTGAAAGCCAAACTGCGGTGAAAGGGAAGAAGATGTTGAGATGGGCGCATGACACTTGACCCGGCGGAAAAGAGGCTCTGATGAAGTGGTTACAACTCCAGTTATGGGTTTGGAACTAGTGCCAGTGGAGAAAGCTAAAGGAGGTGGTGGTGTTCCTCCCAGCCCGCCGCCCAAACAGGACCCGAAGAGGGCCAGGACAAGCCAGCAAGCAGAGAAATCTGGGCCGGACAAGATCAGCTCAAGCTACGCAAAGAAGACAGCAGGAGGAGGAAAAAGCAATGATGGGCGTGTGGCGGCCTCCCCGGCGGAGGACCGGCGGGCCCAATGAATCTTCTATGCTGGAATAGTCGGGGGGTTGGCAACGCCTTGACAATTCAAGAGCTTCGCGAACTCGTGATAAAGTTTGCCCCAAAAGTGCTTTGCATTGTAGAGACTCAGATTAGTAGAGTTCGAGCTAAAAAAAATAGCAAGCACTATATGTTATGATTGTGCTTTTGGTGTTGATCCCACTGGCAGAAGTGGTGGTTTGTGTATGTTTTGGAACAACGAAATAAAGGTGGAAAATTTGGGTTACTCAAAGTACCACCTAGATGCTAAAATTTCGATCTGGGGGTTCCTCACGGAGAATGGCGTGTTTCTATGGCGGTAGCAGACTCATCTTAGCCACCATACATGGAGCACTATGAAGAACCTGTAAATGATAGAATACCTACCTTGGGTTTGTCTAGGGGACTTTAACGAGGTTTTGCGACATGATGAGCACGATGGTATTGGAACTAGGAGTCAATCACAAATTGAAGGTTTGGAGAAGCGATCGATGTTTGTGGTTTGGTTAACACAGGTTACTGTGACACGAGATGGACCTATGAGAAGAAGGTCGCCGGTGGCTCCTTCACCAGGGTCCGATTGGATAGGGCCCTTGCGACAGCAGATTGGTGTGAGCTATTTTCCGCTTGCATCAGTGCAACACATAACAACTGCGACCTCAGATCACTCTCCCATCCTCCTGCAGCTTTAAGCTGAATGTAGCATAGGGGGCCAAGCCTTTCAGGTATGATACGATGTGGGATACACATGCAGATTTAAAGGATACCATTCGATCTTCATGGCAGCGGAAGGTCATGTACTCATGGCTCGGGAGGTCCGGCCGGCTGAGGCCCTTCTTTGGTGATCTCGAGGATTGGAGTAAAACCACCTTTGGCAGTGTCCATGGGGAGATATGGAAACTAAAAAAGGAATTGGAAAGGCTACGTAGCAGTCCCACCAGAACGGGCCCGAGTCATGTCGAGATTAAGATTAATGATCGCTTGATTGAGCTTTATTTGTGGGAAGAGTTAATGAGAGACAACGGTCCGAGGTAAAATGGCTTTGAAGGTGGCGGAATACCCATTTCTTCCATCTACGTGTCTATGTGCGGTAAGAACTTGATCAAGGCTTTGCAAAAGCGGATGGACGAATAACGAAAACTTGGCGGAGATGCAACAGCTTGCCCATGAGTATTACCAGCTTCTCTACACATCCGAGGTGTTCAAGGCATGGATGAAGTGTTACGCATGTCGATCAAGGTTACATCAGATATGAATGACCAACTGTTGGCTCCATATGATGAAAAGGAGGTTAAAACAACGCTCTTTCAAAAGTTTCCGACCAAGGTTCCTGGACCAGACGGGTTTCCCACGCATTTCTTCCAGAGGCACTAGGATGTATGTGGTGCTGCAGTCACTAAGGCTGTTTTGCGAATTGTTCGAGGAGAGGAGATCCCGGCTTGTGTTAATGATACTCTACTGGTGCTCATACCGAAGGTATCCAACCCTACTCTCCTATCACAATTCCGCCCCATTGCTCCATGTAATGTGTTCTACAAAATTGCATCAAAAGTCCTTGCTAACTGACTAAAGGTCATTTTACCGAAGATCATATCTGAAGAGGAGTCGGCGTTTGTTCCAAGAAGGCTTATTTCTGGTAATATAATTTCAGCTTATGAGTGTTTGCATTTTATGAGACAGAATAGATCCAAGAACAACAATTATTGTGCTCTAAAGCTGGACATGATGAAAGCTTACGATAGAGTGGAATGGAGTTATCTTAAAGCTATCATGGAGAAGCTGGGTTTTGTTGCACCATGGGTCAAAGTGATTATGAATATGGTGAGCTCAGTTTCCTTCTCAGTCATGTTCAATGAAAGTAAGTTAGAGGAGTTCAAACCTTCTCGTGGTATTCGCCAGGAAGATCCTATCTGATACGTCTCCAACATATCTATAATTTTTGATTGTTCCATGCTATTATATTATCCCTTTTGGATGTTTATGGGCATTATTTTACACATTTATAACATTTTTGGGACTAACCTACTAACTGGAGGCCCAGCCCGTATTGCTGCTTTTTTGCCTATTTCAGTATTTCAAAGAAAAGGAATATCAAGCGGAGTCCAAGCGGAGTGAAACCTTGAGGCGTGATTTCGGAATGAACGTGATCCAGAGGACTTGGAGTGCAAGTCAAGAAGCAATCGAGGCGGCCAGGAGATAGGAGAGCGCGCCCACCCCTCCTGGGCGTGCCCCTGTCTCCTGGGCCTCACGAGCGGCCACCGACGTACTTCTTCCTCCTATATATACCTACGTACCCCGAAAACATCCAGGGAGCCAACGAAAAACAGTTTCCACCGCCGTAACCTTCTATATCCACGAGATCCCATCTTGGAGCCCTCGTCGGCGCTCCGCCGGAGGGGGAATCGACCATGGAGGGCTTCTAAATCAACACCATAGCCCTTCTGATGAGTTGTGAGTAGTTTACCACAGACCTTCGGGTCCATAGTTATTATCTAGATGGCTTCTTCTCTCTTTTTGGATCTCAATACAATGTTCTCCCCCTCTCTTGTTGAGATCTATTCGATGTAAACTTATTTTACGGTGTGTTTGTCGAGATCCGATGAATTGTGGGTTTTTGATCAAGTTTATCTATGAGAAATATTTGAATCTCCTCTGAATTCTTTTATGTATGATTGAGTTATCTTTGCAAGTCTCTTCGAATTATCAGTTTGGTTTGGCCTACTAGATTGATCTTTGTTGCCATGGGAGAAGTGCTTAGCTTTGGGTTCAATCTTGCGGTGTCCTTCCCCAGTGACAGAAAGGGTTGCAAGGCACGTATTGTATTGTTGTCGTCAAGGATAAAAAGATGGGGTTTATATCATATTGCTTGAGTTTATCCCTCTACATCATGTCATCTTTCTTAATGCGTTACTCTGTTCTTATGAACTTAATACTCTAGATGCATGCTGGATAGCGGTCGATGTGTGGAGTAATAGTAGTAGATGCAAGGCGGAGTCGGTCTACTTGTCATGGACGTGATGCCTATATACATGATCATGCCTAGATAATCTCATAATTATTCGCTTTTCTATCAATTGCTCGACAATAATTTTTTCACCCACCGTAATACTTATGCTATCTTGAGAGAAGCCACTAGTCAAACCTATGGCCCCCGGGTCTATCTATTATCATATAAGCTTTCAATCTACTTTTATTTGCATCTTTACCTTTTGCATCTATATTATAAAATAACAAAAATATATTTATCTTATCATACTATCTCTATCAGATCTCACTTTCGCACGTGGCCGTGAAGGGATTGACAACCCCTTTATTGCGTTGGTTGCGAGTTATTTGTTTGTTTGTGTAGGTGCGTGGGACTTTTGAGGAGCCTCCTCTTTGGATTGATACCTTGGTTCTTAAACCGAGGGAAATACTTACACTACTATTGCTGCATCACCCTTTCCTCTTCAAGGAAAACCAGCAAGCTCAAGGCGTAGCAAGAAGGATTTCCGGCGCCGTTGCCGGGGAGGTCTTCGCTCAAGTCAAGACATACCAAGTACCCATCACAAACTCATCTCCCTCGCATTTACATTATTTGCCATTTGCCTCTCGTTTTTCTCTCCCCCACTTCACCCTTGCCGTTTTATTCGCCCTCTCTTTCCCAATCTTCTCCTCTCTTTGTCGCTTGCCTTTTTCTGTTTGCTCATGTATTTGATCGTTTACCTTGTCATTATGGCTAGTCCTCCTATCCTTGTTGTTACTCCCAAACATGAAATTCTCAATTTTAAACAAAGGGAGGGAGAAAATTTAAAAGATGCTTGGCATAGAATTTGCAATGCTCAAAATAAATCTACTAGGAAGCTTTCTACTTTCGTACTTCTTCACAATTTTTATGTAGGCATTACTCCTTGGAATAGATGTGTTCTTGCTACCGTTACCAGAGGGGATTTCTTGAGTAGCCATACGTTTGATGCTTACAATGCTATGTTAGATTTGTTTTGCCCACCACCTCTTTTGGTTAATGGAATTGTTTTAACTTTAGAACATGTTATGCAATGGCTTGAGATTATTGAAAATAAAATTGCCACTGTTGAGTTGATTGAAAATTGAGATAAAAAGATTCATAATCACATTACCCAATATGGATCTAGGATTGGAGTTACTCTGAAAAATCTTAAAGAGAAAGAACCTATAGTTAATGAAAAAATAGATCTAGATTCTGCAAGAATCACTAAACTTGAGGATATCATTACCAACTTAGGTTCCGCGTTTTATTCCATGAAAAACACTCCAAAACCTCCTACCAAAACTGCCAAGTTTATTTTTGTTCCTAAAGATAAGGGTGAATCTTCTAGTAAGGGAGAGCGGATCTCAAATCCATAAGTGTTCATCGATTGTCTCTCTATCGTTAAAGAACCTTTTGCTAAAAGCGAATTCCTTGAATTTTTGCCTAAAGGTTTAATCATTGCTAAAGGAGAAACCCCTAAAGATCATAAGTGCTCTATTGAGGAATTTAGTGCCAAAGATGGCACTACTTAGATCTATCTTCGCTTTTATGCCTAGCTAGGGGCGTTAAACGATAGCGCTAGTTGGGAGGCAACCCAATTTTATTTGTGTTTTTGTTTTTGCTTCTGTTTAGTAATAAATTTTGCATCTACCTTCTGTTTAGATGTGTTTTTATGTTTTAGTTAGTGTTTGTGCCCAGTAGAACCTATAGGATAACCTATGGTGATAGTTAATTTGATTCTGCTGAAAAACAGAAACTTTGCACGCACAAAATTAGTTTTGTTAAATCATGGAAACCTGCTTTTGCGTTGATTATTTTTGCTTCTGGTCAACAGACAAATGTTACAGGACTTCCTATTTTTGTAGCATTTTTAAAGTTCCATAAGTTTGCGTTAGTTACAGATTGCTACAGACTATTCTGTTTTTGACAGATTCTGTTTTTCGTGTGTTGTTTGCTTATTTTGATGCATCTATGGCTAGTATTAAGTGGTATGAACCATAGAGAACTTGGAATACAGTAGGTTTAACACCAATATAAATAAAGAATGAGTTCATTACAGTACCTTATGTGGTGGTTTTTCTTTCTTTCACTAATGGAGCTTATGAGATTTCCTGTTGAGTTTTGTGTTGTGAAGTTTTCAAGTTTTGGGTAAAGATTTGATGGACTATGGAATAAGAAGTGGCAAAAGCCTAAGCTTGGGGATGCCCATGGTGTCCCAAGATATTCAAGAATGGCCAAAAGCCTAAGCTTGGGGATGCCCCGGGAAGGCATCCCCTCTTTCGTCTTCGTTTATTGGTAACTTTACTTGGAGCTATATTTTTATTCACCACATGATATGTGTTTTGCTTGGAGCGTCATGTATTATATTAGTCTTTGATTTTTAGCTTTCCATAATCATCCTTGCTGTACCTTTTGGGAGAAACCCACTTGATTAGTATTTGCTAGAATACTCTATGTGCTTCACTTATATCTTTTGAGCTTGATAGTTTTTGCTCTAGTACTTCACTTATATCTTTTAGAACACGGCGGTGGCTTAATTTTGAAGAAATTACTAGTCTCTCATGATTCACTTATATTATTTTGAGAGCCTTTTAGAACACCATGGTATTTGCTATGGTTACAAATTTGGTCCTAGAATGATGAGCATCCAAGTTGGGTATAATAAAAACTATCATAGAAAGTGCATAAAACACTAGGATCAATTTGATGCTTGATAATTGTTTTGAGATATAGAGGTAGTAATGTTAGAGTCATGCTAGTGGGTAATTATGAAATAGAAATACTTGTGTTGAAGTTGGCAAGTCCGTAGCATGCACGTATGGTAAAAGTTGTGTGACAAATTTGTTGCATGAGGTGCTCTTTTAATTGCTTTCCTTATGAGTGGAGGTCGGGACCGCGTGATGGTTAACTCCTACCAACCCTTCCCTAGGAGCATGCGTAGTAGTACTTTGCTTGAGGGCAAGTAGACTTTGTAATAAGTATATGAGTTCTTTATGACTAATGTGAGTCCATGGATATCGCACACTCACCCTTCCACTTTGCTAGCCTCTATTATACCGCGCAACTTTTGCCGGTATCATGCACCCATTATTTACCTTCCTCAAAACAGCCACCATACCTACCTATTATGGCATTTCCATAGCAATTCCGAGATATATTGCCATGCAACTTTCCACCGTTCCGTTTATTATAACACATTCCATCATTGTCATATTGCTCTTTGCATGATCATGTAGTTGACATCGTATTTGTGGCAAAGCCACCTTCATAATTTTCATACATGTCGCTCTTGATTCATTGCATATCCCGGTACACCGCCGGAGGCATTCATATAGAGTCGTATCTTGTTCTAGTTTTGAGTTGTAATTCTTGAGTTGTAAATAAATAAAAGTGTGATGATCCTCATTATTAGAGCATTGTCCCAGTGAGGAAAGGATGATGAAGACTATGATTCCCCTACAAGTCGGGATGAGACTTCGGACTTTAAAAAGAAAAAAAGAGAAAAAAAAGGAAGAAAGGCAAAAAAAAGAAAAAAAGAAAGGCCAAAGAAAAAAAAAGAAATAAATAAAAGAAATAAAAGAAATAAAATAATAAATAAAATGAGAAAAAAAGAGAGAAGGGACAATGCTACTATCTCTTTTCCACACTTGTGCTTCAAAGTAGCACCATGATCTTCATGATAGAGAGTCTCCTATGTTGTCACTTTCATATACTTAGTGGGAATTTTTAATTATAGAACTTGGCTTGTATATTCCAATGATGGGCTTCCTCAAAATGCGCTAGGTCTTCGTGAGCAAGCAAGTTGGATGCACACCCACTTAGTTCTTTTGTTGAGCTTTCATATATTTATAGCTCTAGTGCATTCGTTGCATGGCAATCCCTACTCACTCACATTGATATCTATTAATGGGCATCTCCATAGCCCGTTGATATGCCTAGTTGATGTGAGACTATCTTCTCCCTTTTTGTCCTCACAACCACCACCATATACCACCATAGTGCTATGTCCATGGCTTGCGCTCATGTATTGTGTAAGAGTTGAAAAAGCTGAAGCGCGTTAAAAAGTATGAAACGATTGCTTGGCTGAAACCGGGGTTGTGCATGATGGGAGTATTTTGTGTAATGAAAATGAAGCATGACCTAACTATATGATTTTGTAGGGATAAGCTTTCTTTGGCTATGCTATTTTGATAGGACATGATTATTTGTTAGTATGCTTCGAAGCATTATTATTTTTTTATGTTTTATAAGCTTTTATCTTGAATCATTTGGATCTGAACAATCATGCCACAATAAAGAAAATTACATTGAGAATTATGCTAGGTAGCATTCCACATCAAAAATTCTGTTTTTATCATTTACCTACTCAAGGACGAGCAGGAATTCAGCTTGGGGATGCTTGATATGTCTCCAACGTATCTATAATTTTTTATTGTTCCATGCTATTATATTACGCCTTTTGGATGTTTATAGGCTTTATTTTACATATTTATATCATTTTTGGGACTAACCTACTAACAGGAGGCCCAGCCCGTATTGCTGTTTTTTGCCTATTTCAGTATTTCGAAGAAAAGGAATATCAAACGGAGTCCAAATGGAATGAAACCTTCGGGAGCGTGATTTTTGGAACGAACGTGATTCAGAGGACTTGGAGTGCAAGTCAAGAAGCAATCAAGGTGGCCAGGATATAGGAGGGCGCGCCCCCTGTCTCCTGGGCCCCACGAGCGGCCACCGACGTACTTATTCCTCATATATATACCTACGTACCCCGAAAACATCCAGGGAGCCAACAAAAAACAATTTCCACCGCCATAACCTTCTGTATCCGCGAGATCCCATCTTGGAGCCTTGGCGGCTCTCCGGAGGGGGAATCGACCATGGAGGGCTTCTACATCAACACCATAGCCCTTCCGATGAGTTGTGAGTAGTTTACCACAGACCTTCGGGTCCATAGTTATTAGCTAGATAGCTTCTTCTCTCTTTTTGGATCTCAATACAATGTTCTCCCCCTCTCTTGTGGAGATCTATTCAATGTAAACTCTTTTTACGGTGTGTTTGTCAAGATCCAATGAATTGTGGGTTTATGATCACGTTTATCTATGAGAAATATTTGAATCTCCTCTGAATTCTTTTCTGTATGATTGAGTTATCTTTGCAAGTCCCTTCGAATTATCAGTTTGGTTTGGCCTACTAGATTGATCTTTCTTGCCATGGGAGAAGTGCTTAGCTTTGGGTTCAATCTTGCGGTGTCCTTACCCAGTGACAAAAAGGGTTGCAAGGCACGTATTGTATTGTTGCCATCGAGGATAAAAAGATGGGGTATATATCATATTGCTTGAGTTTATCCCTCGACATCATGTCATCTTTCTTAATGCGTTACTCTGTTCTTATGAACTTAATACTCTAGATGCATGCTGGATAGCGGTCGATGTGTGGAGTAATGGTAGTAGATGCCGGCAGGAGTCGGTCTACTTGTCACGGACGTGATGCCTATATACATGATCATGCCTAGATAATCTCATAATTATTCGCTTTTCTATCAATTGCTCAACAATAATTTGTTCACCCACCATAATACTTATGCTCTCTTGAGAGAAGCCACTAGTGAAACCTATGGCCCCCGGGTCTATCTTTTATCATATAAGCTTTCAATCTACTTTTATTTGCATCTTTACCTTTTGCATCTATATTATAAACTACCAAAAATATATTTATCTTATCATACTATCTCTATCAGATCTCACATTCGCAAGTGGCTGTGAAGGGATTGACAACCCCTTTATTGTGTTGGTTGCGAGTTCTTTGTTTGTTTGTGTAGGTGCGTGGGACTTTTGAGGAGCCTCCTACTGGATTGATACCTTGGTTCTCAAAAACTGAGGGAAATACTTACGCTACTATTGCTGCATCACCCTTTCCTCTTCAAGGAAAACCAACGCAAGCTCAAGACATAGCACTATCTCTCCATATCTTTTCTTGTTGGTAGCAGAGGGCCTTTCATGCCTGTTAAAATCCCAAAAACAGTCATCCCAACTTTGCAGCATTAAGGTTGCACCGACGGCTCCGGAGGTGAACCACCTTTTATTCGCAGATGATACCCTGCTGTTTTTCAGGGCAAGTATCAATGGAGCTGAAGAGGTGCCACACCTTTCGGATACTAATAACCCGCAAGTATACGGGATAGTTGTAGCCTCTTCCGATAAGTAAGAGTGTCGAACCCAACGAGGAGCTAAAGGTAGAACAAATACTCTCTCAAGTCCTATCGGCCACTGATACGACTCTACGCATGCTTGACGTTCGCTTTACCTAGAACAAGTATGAAACTAGAAGTACTTTGTAGGTGTGATAGGATAGGTTTGCAAGATAATAAAGAGCACGTAAACATAAACTAGGGTCTGTTTAGATAAAGATGTAATAAAGTAAATATAGCGAGTTTGGAAAAGTGGTGGTAGGAGTTGTGGAATTGTCCCTAGGCAATTGACTATGTTACTAGACCGGTAATCACTATTGCAATTCTATTTGAGGGAGAGGCATAAGCTAACATACTTTCTCTACTTGGATCATATGCACTTATGATTGGAACTCTAGCAAGCATCCGCAACTACTACAGATTCATTAAGGTAAAACCCAACCATAGCATTAAAGCATCAAGTCCCCTTTATCCCATATGCAAACAACCTACTTACTCGGGTTTGTGCTTCTGTCACTCATGCCACCCACTATAAGCAAATCATGAACATATTGCAAACCCTATAGCGGGAATCCCTCATGCTTGCGCGACATGGAGGGCACATAGGACAACACCAATAATAAAACATGCAACTCAAACCAATCATAGCAATTCATCAATCACCGATAGGACAACGAAAATCTACTGAGACGTCATAGGATGGCAACACATCATTGGAAAATAATATGAAGCATAAAGCACCAGGTTCAAGTAGAGGGTATAGCTGAAGGAAATATGCCCTAGAGGCAATAATAAAGTTATTATTTATTTCCTCATATCATGATAAATGTTTATTATTCATGCTAGAATTGTATTAACCGGAAACATAATACATGTGTGAATATATAGACAAGCAGTGTCACTAGTATGCCTCTTCTTGACTAGCTTGTTAATCAAAGATGGTTATGTTTCCTAACCATGGACAAAGAGTTTTTATTTGATTAACGGGATCACATCATTAGTTGAATGATCTGATTGGCATGACCCATTCAGTTAGCTTAGCACCCGATCATTTAGTATGTTGCTATTGCTTTCTTCATGACTTATACATGTTCCTATGACTATGAGATTATGCAACTCCGTTTACGGAGGAACACTTTGTGTGCTACCAAAGCGTCTAGCGTGCTGGGTGATTATAAAGGTGCTCTACAGGTGTCTCCAAAGGTACTTGTTGGGTTGGCGTATTTGAGATTAGGATTTGTCACTCCGAATGTCGGAGAGGTATCTCGGGCCCTCTCGGTAATGCACATCACTTAAGCCTTGCAAGCATTGCAACTAATGAGTTAGTTGCGAGATGATGTATTCGGAGCGAGTAAAGAGACTTGCCGGTAACGAGATTGAACTAGGTATTGGATACCGACGATCGAATCTCGGGCAAGTAACATACCGATGACAAAGGAACAACGTATGTTGTTATGCGGTCGACCAATAAAGATCTTCGTAGAATATGTAGGAACCAATATGGGCATCCAGGTCCGCTATTGGTTATTGACCGAGGCGTGTCTCGGTCATGTCTACATTGTTCTCGAACCGTAGGGTCCGCACGCTTAAGGTTTCGATGGCGGTTATATTATGAGTTTATGAGTTTTGATGTACGAAGGAGTTCGGAGTCCCGATGAGATCGGGGACATGACGAGGAGTCTCGAAATGGTCGAGGCGTAAAGATCGATATATTGGACGACTATATTCGGAGTTTGGAAAGGTTCAGTGATTCGGATATTTTTGAATACCGGAGAGTTACGGAATTCGTATTGGGCCTCGTTGGGCCATACGGGAAAAAGAGAGAGGGCCTAAAGGGTGGCTGCACCTCCCTTTGGCTAGTCCGAATTGGACTAGGGAGGCGCCCCTTCCTTCCTTCTCCTTCTCTCTTCCTTTCCTTCTCTCCTACTCCTACTATATGGAAGGGTTCCTAGTAGGACTAGGAAAGGGGGAATCCTACTCCCGGTGGGAGTAGGACTCCCCTAGGGCGCGCCATAGAGAGGGTCGGCCCCCCCCTCCTCGACTCCTTTATATACGGGGGTAGGGGAACCCCATAGACACACAAGTTGATCCTTGAGATCGTTCCTTAGCCGTGTGCGGTGCCCCCCTCCACCATAATCCACCTCGGTCATATCGTTGCGGTGCTTAGGCAAAGCCCTGCGTCGGTAGAACATCAAGATCGTCACCACGCCGTCGTCTTGTGGAACTCTCTACCGGAGCTTTCTTTGGATCGGAGCCGAGGGCGTCACCGAGCTGTACGTGTGTCAAGAACTTCGGGCGCCGGAATGCGGTGCTTGGGATCGGTTGGATCACGAGGAGAACGTCGACTACTTCCTCTCGTTGTGATCGCTTCGCTTCGGTCTCACGAGGATCGTAGACAACACTCTCCCCTCTCGTTGCTATGCATCACCATGATCTTGCGTGTGCGTGGGAATTTTTTGAAATTACTCGTTTCCCAACGATGGCATCCGAGCCTAGGTTTTATGCGTTGATGTTATATGCACGAGTAGAACACAAGTGAGTTGTGGACGATATAAGTCATCTGCCTACCAGCATGTCATACTTTGGTTCAGCGGTATTGTGAGATGAAGCAGCCGGACCGACATTACGCGTGACGCTTACGAGACTGGTTTCACCGCTTCGAGCACTCGTTGCTTAAAGGTGATTGGCGGGTGTCTCTCTCGCACTTTAGTTGAACCGAGTGTGGCTACGCCGGTCCTTGTGAAGGTTAAAGCGGAGTCTATTTGACAAACTATCGTTGTGGTTTTGATGCGTAGGTAGAACGGTTCTTGCTAAAGCCCGTAGCAGCCACGTAAAATTTGCAACAACAAAGTAGAGGGCGTCTAACTTGTTTTTGCAGGGCATGTTGTGTTGTGATATGGTCAAGGCGTGATGCTATATTTTATTGTATGAGATGATCATGTTTTGTAACCAAAGTTATCGGCAATGGCTGGAGCCATATGGTTGTCGCTTTATTGTATGAAATGCAAGCATACTGTAATTGCTTTACTTTATCACTAAGCGGTAGCGATAGTCGTAGAAGCAATAGATGGCGAAGCGACAACGATGCTACGATGGAGATCAAGGTGTCGCGCGGTGGCGATGGTGATCACGACGGTGCTTAGGAGATGGAGATCACAAGCACAAGATGATGATGGCCATATCATATCACTTATATTGATTGCATGTGATGTTTATCCTTTATGCATCTTATCTTGCTTTGATTGGCGGTAGCATTTTAAGATGATCTCTCACTAAAATTATCAAGTAGTATTCTCCACGAGTATGCACGTTGCCAAAGTTAAATCGTGCGAGACACCACGTGATGATCGGGTGTGATAAGCTCTCGTCCATCTACAACGGGTGCAAGCCAGTTTTGCACACGCAGAATACTCGAGTTATACTTGGCGAGCCTAGCATATGCAGATATGGCCTCGAACACGGAGACCGAAAGGTCGGCGTGAATCATATAGTAGATATGATCAACATGAGATGTTCACCATTGAAAACTACTCCATCTCACGTGATGATCGGTTATGGTTTAGTTGATTTGGATCACGTGATCACTTAGATGACTAGAGAGATGTCTGTCTAAGTGGGAGTTCTTAAGTAATATGATTAATTGAACTTTAATTTATCATGAACTTAGTCTGGTAGTATTTTGCAAATTATGTTGTAGATCAATAGCTCGTGTTGTTGCTTTCATATGTTTTTTATATATGTTCCTAGAAAACTGTGTTGAAAAATGTTAGTAGCAATGATGCGGATTGGATCCGTGATCTGAGTATTATCCTCATTGCTGCGGAAGAATTATGTCCTTTATGCACGCTAGGTAGCGGACCTATTGCAGGAGCGGTCTGAGGCGTTATGAGCGTTTTGCTAGCTCAATATGATGACTACTTGATAGTTTAAGTGCACCATGCTTAACAGCTTAGAATCGGGACTTCAAAGGCGTTTTGAACGTCATGGACCATATGTGATGTTCCAGGAGTTGAAGTTAATATTTCAAGCAAATACCGAGTTGAGAGATATGAAGTCTCCAACAAGTTCTATAGCTAAAAGATGGAGGAGAATCGCTCAACTAGTGAGCATGTGCTCGATTATGCAGGTACTACAATCGCTTGAATCAAGTGGGAGTTAATCTTCGAGATAAGATAGTGATTAACGAATTCTCTAGTCATCATCACCAAGTTAGTAGAACTTCGTGATGAACTATAGTATGCCAGGGATGACGAAAATGATTCCCGAGCTCTTCGTGATGTTGAAATTGATGAAGGTAGAAATCAAGAAAGAACATCAAGTGTTGATGGTTAACAAGATCACTAGTTTCAAGAAAGGGCAAAGGAAAGAAAGGGAACTTCAAGTAGATTGACAAGCAAGTTGTCACTCCCACGAAGAAACCCAAAGCTGAACCAAAGCACGAAAGTGAGTGCTTACTTGCAAAGGAAATGGTCCTTTGGAAGCGGAACTGCCCTAAATATTTGGTGGACAAGAAGGATGGCAAAGTGAAAAAGGGTATATTTGATATACTGGTGTTTGATGTGTGCTTTACTAGTGTTTATAGCAACCCCTCGGTATTTGGTACTGGTTCGGTTGCTAAGAGTAGTAACTTCGAAGCGGAGTTGCGAGAATAAGCGAAACTAGTTAAGGGTGAAGTGACGATGTGTGTTGAAAGTAGTTTCAAGATTGATATGATCATCATCGCACACTCCCTATACTTTCGGGATTTGTGTTGAACCTAAATAAATGTTATTTGGTGTTTGCGTTGAGCATGAATATGATTTGGTCGTGTCTATTGCAATACGATTATTCATTTAAAATCAGAGAATAATTGTTGTTCTGTTTACATGAATAAAACCTTCAATGGTCATACACCCAATGAAAATGGTTCATTGGATCTCGATCGTAGTGATACACATATTCATAATATTGAAACCAAAAGATGCATAGTTAATAATGATAGTGCAACTTATTTGTGCACTTGCCGTTTAGGTCATAATGGTGTAAAGCGCATGAAGAAACTCCATCTTGATGGGATTTTGGAATCACTTGATTATGAATCACTTGATGCTTGCGAACCATGCCTTTTGGGCAAGATGACTAAAACTCCGTTCTCGGGAACAATGGAGCGAACAACTGACTTATTGGAAATAATACATCTTGATGTATGCAATCCAATGAGTGTTAAGGCTCATGGCGGGTATCGTTATTTTCGACCTTCACAGATGATTTGAGCAGATATGGGTATATCTACTTGATGAAACATAAGTCTGAAATAGTTGAAAGGTTCAAAGAATTTCAGAGTGAAGTGGAAAAATTATCGTGACAAGAAAATAAGGTTTCTATGATCGATCGCAGAGAAAAATATTTGAGTTCTGAGTTTGGTCTTCAATTAAAACAATGTGGAATAGTTTCACAAATTCATGCCACGGAACACCACATCATAATGGTGTGTCCGAGCGTCATAACCGTACTTTATTGGATGTAGTACAATCTATGATGTTTCTTACCGATTTACCAATATCGTTTTGGGATCATGCATTAGAGACAGCTGCATTCACGTTCAATAGGGCACCATCTAAATCCGTTGAGGCGACACTATATGAACTGTGGTTTAGCAAGAAACCAAAGTTGTCGTTTCTTAAAGTTTGGGGCTGCGATGCTTATGTGAAAAAGTTTCATCTGATAAGCTCAAACCCAAATCGGAGAATGCGTCTTCATAGAATACCCAAAGGAAATTGTTGGGTACACCTTCTATCACAGACCGAAGGCAAAACATTCGTTGCTAATAAATGGATCCTTTCTAGTGAAGAGTTTCTCTCGAAAGAAGTGAGTGGGAGGAAAGTAGAACTTGATGAGGTAATTGTACCTTCTCCCTTATTGGAAAATAGTTCATCACGAAATCTGTTCTGTGACTACTACACCAATTAGTGAGGAAGCTAATGATGATGATCATGTAACTTCAGATCAAGTTACTACCGAATCTCGTAGGTAAACCAGAGTACAGTCCGCACTTTGAGTGGTGCGGTAATCCTGTTACGAAAGTCATGGTACTAGACCATGATAAACCTACGAACTATGAGGAAGCGATGATGAGCCCAGATTCCATAAAATGGCTTAAGGCCATGAAATCGAGATGGGATCCATATATGAGAACAAAGTGTGGACTTTGGTGGAGTTTCCCGATGATCGGCAAGCCATATTGTATAAATGGATCTTCAAGAGGAAGACGGACGCTCATAGTAGTGTTACTATCTACAAAGCTAGACTTGTCGAAAAAGGTTTTTAACAAAGTTCAAGATGTTGAATACAATGAGATTTTCTCACTCGTATCGATGCTTAAAAGTCTGTCCGAATCATGTTAGCAATTGCCGCATTTTATGAAATCTGGCAAATGGATAAACAAAACTACATTCCTTAATGGAGTTATTAAAGAAGAGTTGTATGTGATGCAACCAAGAAGTTTTGTCGATCCTAAAAGTGTTAACAAAATGTGCATCTATGGACTGGTGCAAGCATCTCGGAGTTGGAATATACGCTTTGATAAGTTGATCAAAGCATATAGTTTATCTGAGACTTGCGGTGAAGCACTGTATTTACTAGAAAGTGAGTGGGAGCACTACAACATTTCGATAAGTATATGTGAATGACATATTGTAGATCGGAAATAATGTATAATTATTACGCAAAGCATAAAGGAGTGTTTGAAAGGAGTTTTTCAAAGAAAGACCTCGGTGAAGCTGCTTACATATTGAGCATCAAGATCTATAGAGATAGATCAAGGCGCTTGATAAGTTTTTCAATGAGTACATACCTTGACAAGATTTTGAAGTAGTTCAAAATGGAGCAGATCAAAGAAAGAGTTCTTGCTGTGTTACAAGGTGTGAAATTGAGTAAGACTCAAAACCCGACTACGGCGAGAATATAGAAAGAGAATGAAAGTCATTCCCTATGCCTTGGCCATAGGTTCTATAAAGTATGCCATCTTGTGTACCGGATCTATTGTATACCCTGACTTTGAGTTTGGCAAGAGAGTACAATAGTGATCTAGGAGTAGATCTTTGGACAGCGGTCAAAATTATCCTTAGTGGAATAAGGATATGTTTCTCGATTATGGAAGTGACAAAAGGTTAAGTAAGTAAAGGGTTACGTCGATGCAAGTTTTGACACCGATCTGGATGACTCTAAGTCTCGATCTAGATACATATTGAAAGTGGGAGCAATTAGCTAGAGTAGCTCCGTGCAGAGCATTGTAGACATAGAAAATTGCAAAATACATAACGGATCTGATTGTGAAAGACCCGTTGACTAAGATTCACTCACAAGCAAAACATGATCACACCTTAGTAATTTTTGGGTGTTAATCACATAGCAATGTGAACTAGATTACTGAATCTAGTAAACCCTTTGGATGTTGGTCACATGGCGATTTGAACTATGGGTGTTAATCACATAATGATGTGAACTATCGATGTTAATCACATGGTGATGTGATCTAGATTATTGACTCTAGTGCAAGTGGGAGACTGAAGGAAATATGCCCTAGAGGCAATAATAAAGTTATTATTTATTTCCTTATATCATGATAAATGTTTATTATTCATGCTAGAATTGTATTAACCGGAAACATAATACATGTGTGAATATATAGACAAGCAGTGTCACTAGTATGCCTCTACTTGACTAGCTTGTTAATCAAAGATGGTTATGTTTCCTAACCATGGACAAAGAGTTGTTATTTGATTAACGGGATCACATCATTAGTTGAATGATCTGATTGACATGACCCATTCAGTTAGCTTAGCACCCGATCGTTTAGTATGTTGCTATTGCTTTCTTCATGACTTATACATGTTCCTATGACTATGAGATTATGCAACTCCGTTTACGGAGGAACACTTTGTGTGCTACCAAGCGTCACAGCGATGGCGGGTGATTATAAAGGTGCTCTCAGGTGTCTCCAAAGGTACTTGTTGGGTTGGCGTATTTGAGATTAGGATTTGTCACTCCGAATGTCGGAGAGGTATCTCTGGGCCCTCTCGGTAATGCACATCACTTAAGCCTTGCAAGCATTGCAACTAATGAGTTAGGTGCGAGATGATGTATTACGGAGCGAGTAAAGAGACTTGCGTAGCGAGATTGAACTAGGTATTGGATACCGGCGATCGAATCTCGGGCAAGTAACATACCGATGACAAAGGGAATAACGTATGTTGTTATGCGGTCGACCGATAAAGATCTTCGTAGAATATGTAGGAGCCAATATGGGCATCCAGGTCCGCTATTGGTTATTGACCGAGGCGTGTCTCGGTCATGTCTACATTGTTCTCGAACCGTAGGGTCCGCACGCAGCAAGGTTTCGATGGCGGTTATATTATGAGTTTATGAGTTTTGATGTACCGAAGGAGTTCGGAGTCCCGGATGAGATCGGGGACATGGCGAGAGTCTCGAAATGGTCGAGACATAAAGATCGATATATTGGACGACTATATTCGGAGTTCGGAAAGGTTTCGAGTGATTGGGTATTTTTGAGTCTGGGAGAGTTACGGAATTCGTATTGGGCCTCGTTGGGCCATACGGGAAAAGAGAGAGGGCCTAAAGGGTGGCTGCACCTCCCTTTGGCTAGTCCGAATTGGACTAGGGAGGCGCCCCTTCCTTCCTTCTCCTTCTCTCTTCCCTTTCCTTCTCTCCTACTCCTACTATATGGAAGGGTTCCTAGTTGGACTAGGAAAGGGGGAATCCTACTCGGTGGGAGTAGGACTCCCCTAGGGCGCGCCATAGAGAGGGTCGGCCCTCCCCCTCCTCCACTCCTTTATATACGGGGGTAGGGGCACCCCATAGACACACAAGTTGATCCTTGAGATCGTTCCTTAGCCGTGTGCGGTGCCCCCCTCCACCATAATCCACCTCGGTCATATCGTTGCGGTGCTTAGGCAAAGCCCTGCGTCGGTAGAACATCAAGATCGTCACCACGCCGTCGTCTTGTGGAACTCTCTCCCGGAGCTTTCTTTGGATCGGAGCCGAGGGCGTCACCGAGCTGTCGTGTGTCAAGAACTTCGGAGGCGCGCGAATGCTTGTGCTGGGATCGGTTGGATCGCGAGGAGAGCGTCGACTACTTCCTCTACGTTGTGATCGCTTCCGCTTCGGTCTACGAGGGTACGTAGACAACACTCTCCCCTCTCGTTGCTATGCATCACCATGATCTTGCGTGTGCGTAGGAAATTTTTTGAAATTACTACGTTTCCCAACAATAGCGGGTTGCGGGAGAGTGGACCGCTGAATATAGATGGGGGAAGGTGATGGAGATGTTGGTGAAGATGGCGGAGGTGTTGGTGAAGATCGCGGTGATGATGATGGCCCCCGGCAGTGTTCCCGCGCCACCGGAAGCAAGGGGGAGAGAGGCACCCTTCTTCTTCTTCTTCTTCTTCCTTGACCTCCTCCCTAGATGGGAGAAGGGTTTCCCCTCTGGTCCTTGGCTCCCACGGCTTGGGAGGGGCGAGAGCCCCTCCGAGATTGGATCTATCTTTCTGTTTCTGCGTTCTGGAATTCTGCCCTGGCACCGTTTCCTTTATATCTATAGATCCGTAACTCCAATTGGATTGAAAACTTCGCCCGGATCGTTTTCCAAAAATTAGCTTTCTTGCGGCCAAAGAAGGGCATCAACCGCCTTACGGGTGGCCCACGAGAGTGGGGGCGTGCCCACCTGGAGTGGTGGCGTGGGCCACTCTCGTGGCCACCTCGGGCATCATTTCACATTGATTCTTCCTCCCAAAAATCACAAATATTCCAAAATAATTCTCCATCCGTTTTTATCCCGTTTGGACTCCATTGATATTGGGTTTCTGCGAAACAAAAAACATGCAACAGACAGGAACTGGCACCGGGCACTAGATCAACATGTTAGTCCCCAAAAATAGTATAAAAAGTTGCCAAAAGTATATAAAAGTTGAATAATATTGGCATGAAACAATCAAAAATTATAGATACGACGGAGACGTATCAGATACTTATTGCATGGCTTCAGGTCACAGAATTAACAAGGAGAAGTCATCAACTTTCCTTAGTAAGAAGACCCCAGAGATTGTCAAAAGAGCCATCAAGGGGCATCTTCAGGTTCCTAATGAGTCCTTGAGTGATAGGTATCTAGGGATGGCAACTGATGTAGGGCATTCTAAAAAAGGCACATTCAAGTATTTGAGTGATCGCGTGTGGGACAAGGTGAAGGGATGGATGAGCAAGTGTCTTTCATCGGGAGGCAAAGAGGTATTGACTAAATCTATGGCACAAGCTATCCCGGTGTTTTCAATGTCTTGCTTCAAACTTCCTAGAGGTTTATGTGATCATATCAAGTCTATCATTCGAACATTTTGGTGGGGTTGCAAGCAAGGTGAAAGGAAGCCGACTTGAGTCTCATGGGAAGTTATGACACATCCAAAATATTGGGGGGGTCTCGGTTTCAGGGACTTGGAGTTGTTTAACCTTGCTTTGTTAGCACGGCAGGCATGGAGACTTCTGCAATGACCTTCATCTCTCGGCGCAAGGATCCTCAAGGCGTCATATTTCCCAACCAGCTCTATTCTTGCAGCTGAACTTCGATCTCGACCTTCCCAGGTTTGGAGAGTAATTCTTGAAGGCAGGGACATGCTCAAACAAGGGATTATTCGAAGAATAGGTAATAGGAGGACCACCAACATTTGGGACGACAATTGGATCCCCAAAGAAACTGTGCCAAGGCCGATCACATCACTTCTCCTGAATCCACCTATTTTGGTTTCGGATTTGCTATAGCCAGCAAATGCTGCGTGGGATGTGGGGCTAGTTCGCTCCATATTTTTGCCAATTGACGCAGAAGCAATCCTACGTATTCTGGTGTGTACTCATAACATCGAAGATTTCTGGGTGTGGGCTCCGGACAGGAAAGGGACATTTTATGTCAGTTCAGCTTATAAGTTCATGGTAAAAACAAAACTCCAACGAGAAAGCTGGTAGAGGGAAGAGGAGGAACTTCGAATGAAGAGGTAGAGGATACATGATGGTCCTCACTTTGGAATTTAACTATACCCTCCAAGGTCAAGGTTTTCATGTGGAGATTGGCAAGGCATTCACTCCCAACTACGGATGTGTTGCACAATCGGAACATGTCGGTTCAGGATGCTTGTCCCCTCTGTGCACTACAAAAAAAAACACACTTCCGTGATGATACGTGTTTGTCACAGTAGGTCACGTTTTTTGTCATGCATGTACATCCATGACGATTTTATGACAGAATCAAGATAGTCATACCTGTGCTATCATAGAAGTGTTCCATGACATTACCAAAATTATCATCACGGAAGTGTCCACTTCCATGACGATAAATCGCGCGTCACAGAAGTGCTTTCGTCAAGGGTGACCGACACGTGACATCCACCGTAATGGAACGCCGTTAAGCTATCGGGTCGGGTTTTGGATCCGATAACCCGTTAACAGCCCCAACCAATGGGATTTTCCGTGTAAAATCATCATTGGTGGAGAAACTGCGATGTCGGCTCATCGTTGGGACAAATGTCATCCACTCATTGGACAGAAGGCGCCTATGATACGTCGACACGTGGCACGGCCCAACAGAGGCCCATTCCTGTGAAAAGGCCGGCCCGTTTGACTTGGTCAAAAGGTGGTGGGCCGGCCCATGGGAAGCCTGTTATCGGCATGTTCGCATATAGCCCATTTACAGCCCGCTAACCCAAGGCCCGTTAAACCCTATCCGAATTAGGCCCAGTAGCGTCATCTGGGCCATCCAATATGATTCGACCCGTTTTCGCCGGCCCATGTATGGCCCATGACATCTTCCGAGACGATATGGCGCGTGTCGGTGTCAAAACAAGCGGATCTCGGGTAGGGGTCCCGAATCGCTGTGCGTCTAGGCGAGATGGTAATAGGAGACAAGGGACACGATGTTTTACCTGTGTTGGGCCCTCTTGATGGAGGTAAACCCTACTTGTCGGTGTCAAAACCGGCGGATCTCGGTAGGGGGTCCCGGCTGTGCGTCTAGGCGGATGGTAACAGGAGGCGAGGACACGATGTTTTACCGAGTTGGGCCCTCTCGATGGAGGTAAAACCCTACGTCCGCTTGATTAATATTGATGATATGGGTAGTACAAGAGTAGATCTACCACGAGATCAAGGAGGCTAAACCCTAGAAGCTAGCCTATGGTATGATTGTTGAGATGTATGTTGTTCTACGGACTAAAGCCCTCCGGTTTATATAGACACGGAGAGGGCTAGGGTTACAGAGTCGATTACAATGGTAGGAGATCTACATATCCGTATTGCCAAGCTTGCCTTCCACGCCAAGGAAAGTACCATCCGGACACGAGCGGAGTCTTCAATCTTGTATCTTCGTAGTCTTGGAGTCCGGCGGACAATGATAGTCCATTGTCCGGACACCCCTAGTCGAGACTCCTCGGTAGCCTGAACCAGTCTTCAATGACAATAAGTCCGGCGCGCATAATGTTCGGCATTGCAAGGCGGGTTCCTCCCTTGAATAATCCAGAGAAGATCATGAACACCAGGATAGTGTCCGACTCTGCAAAATAAATTGCACATTCCACCGTAGAGAGAAAAAAATGCACACTTAGCTCAATTTGCTGATGTATTATGCGGCGTGACATCACACCGCAACCAAGCCTTTGTTTGAGTTGTTTTTACTACACCACCTCAGCACATTTAGCAAAGCGATTTCCTTGGCACGTCTTGTCGAGCAGAGATCGTGTTCCCCTTATTCCGGGATTCTCATCAATACGTGCATGGGTAACCCAACGCGCCATTGATGGTGGCGCTTGGGAGATAGCGAGTTTTACCGGTGGCGGGGGCGCATAGTTTTGTCCGCCTATATATAAGGGATAAGGATTCACCTTCTCACCTCGCCTTCTTCCTCCTTTGCTTATCCATCCCTGCGAACTCAAGCTCCAACGCCGAGCTCGCGCATCTCGCCTCGACCTTCTCGAATATGTCCGGGCGGGAGGTAAATGGTTAGCCTCCACAACTAAGGAGGAGGACATCACCAAGCTGCTTGCGCCAGATACCTTTCGGTGATATCGCGCATCGGCTGCCCGACGAGGGGCAGCTCATCCCTACCCCAAGGCCTCATGAGAGGTCATCTTCCTCCCCACTTCCTCCGGATTGGGCTTTCCGCTCCATCCATTTGTCCGGGGCTCATGTTTTACTACGGCTGGATTTCCACGATCGGCGCGAACTTCATCCTCAACATCTCGGCGTTTATCGTGGTATGCGAGGCCTTCTCTCGCATCCAGCCCCACTTCGCCTGTGGCTCAAGACCTTCAATGTCAAGCGAAGGTTGTGAAGAACGCATAAGCGGAATCGGAGGCGCCATGTTGGGAAAATTGCCCAACGTCCCTTGGCTTGAAGGGACCTTCGTGGACTCCGTCAAGGGGTGGCAATCGGGGTGGTTCTACATCACCGAGCCGCACAAACCTACATGGGCGGCGGCCCCCGAATTCAGATCTGGCATCCCCACGCAGCTCACCTCACGAAAAGAAGGGCTTGCGGTGGGGCAATCCGATCGAGGTGGCGGGACTCGAGCCTGCATCAAGAAGATGGTGAGCAATAGGCTCGGGCTCGTCGGCGTGGTCAAGTCATGCTCATCCGCGGATCCTCCCATGCCAAACGGGCATTCAATTTGTGGGAGTTCAATCCGGAACAGCACCAGCGCTAAGCGGGCTCTTGATACAACATACGAAGGTGCACGGAGGTGCTGTTCAAGGGCGCCAAGCCCCGCATCCGCAACGGAAGATCGCGGATTCAGCTCATGATGCCCAACCGAGCGAGGTAAGTGATTCAACCCCATCACGGGACACTTATGATAATTAAATTAACTTTTAGTGGGGTTTCATTCTGCCTCTTCCTTTGATAGGAATGGATGGAGAAGGCCAAGCTGCTGATCAGCCCGGCTCCCATGCCAGAAGACCCAGTGGACGCCCGCTGAACAGGGTTCTTTGGTTCGGCACCGCACGTGGTGCGGAGAAGAAGGCCAAGAAGGTGGCGCGGGGACTCGAAAGAGTTCCCGCAATCGAGCGTCGATGACGACGAGGACTCCTCCCGAAGCGAGGAGGAGGAGTACTCTCCGGAGGAGGAGAGAAGAAAGGAAGGCTTCCCCATCGGGAGGCGAAGGGTCAAGAGGGGGAGAACTATCCCCCCGGACAGTTTCGCCAACATCAGTGTTGGCGACGATGAGTGGCCTCCAAGGGCCAGGCGTCCGGCAAAATCGTAAGTATCCGGATCCTTGATGTGTAATTTCTTTTATGTTGCGTAGTATCCTTCTAACACCGCATTCTGCCCGTAGTCCGGACAAGGATGATCTCCCCGACTCATCGAGCGGGTCATTGGCTTCGTCGGATGTGAATTCCATCCCGACCGCCTCCACCCCACGCGCCGACAAGGACGCCGAGGTGGGATCGCAGAGGATCCATCAGAGGAGGCTCGGGCGCCGTCGAGCAACCTCCGGACTTTGTGCCGGACTCTACATCGAGAACCCGCGGTGGTTCGAGTCCGACAAGCGCCCTTCAAAGAAGGGCAGGACCGTGACGCCGGCGGCCTCCGCCCAACGGGCGCCGGATAACTGTTGGGCGCTTAAAGGCGCTTCCATCAGGAAGAACACCGCACTATCATGAGTGCGGTGATTGAAAAGGTTCAGCTCGCTAAGAGCGGTGACGAAACTGCAGCAGACCTTCTAACGAGGCTTTGAGGTAAGAAGTTAAAATTATGTAATGTAATACCGCATAGACGGTAGCCCCGATGCTTAGTTTGGTGTTCGGAAAGAAAAGCGGACTAAGGATCTAACAAGATATCTGTGAGGTTGCTTAAAATATGTCAATATGGGTTTGCGAGGCTGCTGCTTGACCTCTGCCGCACTAACGGCGGAGGTTGGCGTCTTGAATAAGGATCTCGGCGGTCGAGCAAGAGCTCGGCCATGCCAAGAGGCAGCTCGGCGAAAAAGAAGGTGAGTAACACCGCTTTGAATAAGTACCTTCTGAGAAAAGGATTTTGGTTGCAAATAAAATTAACAAGGATAATATGTGTATTGCAGGGGCCACTAACGAGGTGGCAGCCACGAAGGATCTTGTGTCATGGCTGAGCATAATCTTGGCCGGAAAGGGCCGAGCGAGAAAAGCAAGAGGCACGGGTGGCGGAAGTTCGGCAAGAGCTCCAGGCTCTCATGGAAAAGCATGAGAGTTTGGGCGTGACTCAAGACTTCGAGAGTCGAGCTTGCCTCGGCTCTCGAAAGTGCCAAATCCGCCAAGGCGAAGCCCATAAGGCCCTTCAGGAGGTTGAGGACATAAAGAAGATAGCGGCGGGTAAGGCATTTTTCATACAAAGCGAGGCATGTTAATGTGAACTACGACACTTACCGCATTCCGAGCTCTCGAGGCGTTTGCGGATCTGCCGCGTAGTCGTCGATGCCGCCGCATTCTATCGTGGCGAGGAGGGAGCTCGGCGGAGAAGGTCTTCGGTCTCGATATCTTTGAGGCCGGCCATCCAGTGCCCCCAAGCGACCAGGTGAAGCAGTGGTCGAACTCCTAAGGTAGCCGAGGAGGCCATGAAGGGCCTCATAGTCCGCTGTGGCTGGACAGAGCCATGCACAGGAGCTACTTTGGCCTAGTCTGGCGGCTGGTGGATGCATGCCCAGCTGGATGTAGTCAAGCGCTCCGCTTTGTATTGAAGGCGCTCGTCGGGCCCTTGCCCGCATAAAGGTGCAATGGGGCAAATTGGATGCGGGCTTCTCATGAACCCTTGCCGCCGGGCAAGGAGTATCGCACGCCGGAGAAGTATTATAAAATTGTCTGAAGGGAGCTGCGATATTGCGGATGAGTGCTCGAAATGTAATTTTTGAGTGAACTTCATTGTATATTTATCTGTGCGCTGAAAACTTCGTTCATATGCGCCATGAGCAACGCTTGTTTAATTTAAAATATTACCTTACATGCGGCCGTTTATAAAATCGAGAGATGGCAAGTCGTTGGCTTCATCCCCCAAGCCACAAGTCTTTGGGGTGTTAGGGATAAACTTGAGCACTCTTGTTCCCATTTTTGGGTCCATCTAGGGAGGCGCTCAACACGACGAACAAGGCAACCGGACTTATAATGCTTGAACACTCTCACTTAGCCATAGAATTCTATAATTTTAAATTTCAGCGAAGCCCCTGGTATTCGGAAGACCGAATCCGGGGCGCTATCCACGCCTTCGTCGGACATTATCCGGAACTTCGCTCGAAGCGGCGTGAGTCTTTAAGGACCCGAAAAAACCTCTCGAACAGCGACCAGTCTCTCGCCTTATCATGCCGTCGGTTTTAGCTTTCTCATTTGGCGTTAACCGGCTCAACCGACGCAATCGCGATGGTTCTCCAGTGCCACCTTAGCCGTGAGCGGGCGTAAGGCACCAAAAGCGTGGGAGCAGGCAAACCCAACTATTGACCCAAGGCATGATTCGAGCCGATTCATATAATGCTATAAGTTGAGGTGCCGCACTTGTGAAAGTGTTAGGACTTTATCACACCATAATTTGGGAAGCGAAGCCCTGGCGTATTGGCCGTACCAAAATATACGGGTGCAAGATGTCATGTAATGAACATATATATATAAGATAATGCAATTGCAATAAAGAGGTGCTGCATATTTATGAAAGAAAGTGCGCTAGTAGAGCGGTGATACAAATAGTCTTGATAAGCAAGGGATTTGGACTAAATAAACATGTCCCCTCAAGGGCGAGCTGCAGACTTGGTGTATATAATCGAATTTAATGCTCGTAATTGAGACCACCTGAGTGTTCATCGCGGCCTTCTTTAGTCCCTGACTGTTGCATCATGAGTTCGGCAGATTCGCCACCGGACAGGGCTTCTGGATAACAGAGTCCTGTGTACATAAAAGAAGAAAAATAAAATAAAAAAGAAAGGAGGCGCACTTGGGAGCCCCTGGTGTGGTCGAACCGCACTCTGGGTCCATTGTGATCGTGCCCCTTTCCCTGCGCCCATGGTATCTCCAAAGCGTAATGATGTACGCGAAGTGTTATTCTTGCGGTCATGTGCGGGCGAGGGTTGGGGGCGCATTGCTACGCGTGCTCTGATCGCGCCAGGTGGTCTTGGTTGGTATTGATCCGGGCGCGCTTTGCTGTTTCCGGCTTTTTAACTGCCGGACTTGAGAATTGCCTTAGGAGGCTGCTCTGTACTTCTGCCGTGAGAGCCGCTGTATGTTCCTCCGTTCGGAGGGAGCGTTCCGTATTCCCATTGACCGTGATGACTCCACGAGGGCCTGGCATCTTGAGCTTTAGGTATGCATAATGCGGCACCGCGTTGAATTTTGCAAAGCGGTTCGTCCGAAAGCAGAGCGTGATAGCCACTGCGAAATGGGACTATGTCGAAGATTAACTCTTCGCCGGAAATTATCCGGGATCCGAAGACCACTTCGGTGTGGTGAGCTTTGCATAGTTGGCTTACACTCTGGGATGACACCTTTAAAGGTTGTCTTTGTAGGTTTAATCCTTGATGGGTCTATGCCCATTTTGCGCCTTATATCTGATAAAGCAGGTTCGAGCTCTGCCGCCGTCCATCGGGACTCTCGTGAGGTGAAATCCATCGACGATTGGGTCTAAAACCAATGCGGCGAATCCGCCATGGCGTATGCTGGTCGGATGGTCTCTTCGATCGAAAGTGATCGGACAAGAGGCCCATGGATTGAACTCTGGGGCGACTGGCTCCATCGCATAGACGTCCCTTAGCGCGTGTTTCCTCTCCCTCTTGGGTATGTGGGTCGCGTATATCATATTCACCGTCCGCACTTGTGGGGGAAAACCCTTCTGTCCTCTGTTGTTCGGCGGCCGGGTCTCTTCCTCGTCGTCGCTGTTTAGCCCCTTGTCATTGTTTTCGGCAATGAACTTGCTGGCCTGCTTGAACACCCAGCAATCTCTATTGGTGTGGTTAGCTGGCTTTTCATAGGTGCCATGTATCTGGCATAAGCGGTCGAGTATTCGGTCCAGATTGGACGGACCCGGAGTGGTTCTTTTGAATGGCTTCTTCCGCTGACCGGGTTTAGAGCCTCGGAATCCGGCATTGACTGCCGTATCCTCCTTATCATCACCGTTAATGCGGCGCTTGTTTTTGTTTCGACGTGACCTGCCGTTGTTGTCCTTGGTATCCGGACTGCCAGAATTTTTACGGAGATTGTTGCTGCGGGCTAGCCAGCTGTCCTCTCCCGCACAAAAGCGGGTCATTAACGATGTGAGGGCTGCCATGGATTTCGGCTTTTCCTGCCCCAGGTGCCGGGCTAGCCATTCGTCCCGGATGTTATGTTTGAAGGCTGCAAAGGGCCTCTGCATCCGGACAATCGGCGATTTGATTTTCTTCGTCAAGAACCGTGTCGAGAATTGTCCGGCGATTCGTCTGGCTGTTGAATGATGTGGCTTAGGTCATCGGCGTCGGTGGTCGCTTATCGTGCCACGGAAGTTGTTGAGGAATGCGGCTTCGGTCCTCCCAACACCAATTGACTCTGCGGGCAAGCTGTTTAGCCAATGCCGAGCTGGTCCTTTAAGCTTGAGTGGGAGGTACTTGATGGCATGGAGATCGTCACCGCGGGCCATATGAATGTGGAGAGATAGTCTTGATCCACACGCAGGGTCTATTGTGCCATCGTAAGATCCGATGTTTCGGGTTTAAACCCTTCGGGATCGATGATCCATTACTTCGTCGATGAAGCATAGCGGGTGTCGGCGCCCTGTATTGGCGATATCGCGGCGCAGCTCGAGAGAGCGCTGCTGCTGTGTTCGGCCCGGCGGGTTATTATATCCGCGCGACGGTATTAAATGCGTGGGTCGTAGGGGCCCACGTGATCCGTAGATGGATCTGGATTGCCTTGCCTTGTCCTCAATATGTCTCGCAAGTCCGGCGTGTTCCCTCTTGGCCGTACTTTTGGAGCGATGCCGGGTACGGTCTTGGCTGGGGGCTGGATGCCTCTGTCACGACCACGGGGTGGTCGGTCAGCCATATCGTGCGCTGGTGATGGAGGTGTGTATGCTTCCTCCTCTAATCGGGGGAGCAGCTTGTGTCTTGGGTAACTTTTGGAGGGACGTTCGAGTTTATACTCTTCGGCCGCGAGGACCTCGGTCCATCGATCGGCCAGCAGGTCCTGATCAGCTTGAAGCTGTTGCTGCTTTTCTTTAGGCTGTTTCTTTGTGGCGATAAGCCTGCGCTTGAAGCGCTCTTGTTCGACAGGATCTTGAGTGCAGCGAATTCGTCATCGTTGAGGCTTGCCTCGTCTTGGAGGAGGCATGTAGTTATGATCCTCAACCTCTTAAATCGCCGCCCTCTCTTGAGGGCTTGCCTGCGTCCTCTGCGCTGAGTCTTCTTTGGAGGGATTGTCTTGGCACTCTCCGGAGTGTTATTATCTCTGTGCGGAATCTCCATTCTTCTTTGTGGCGGGATTTAGAGCGGCGCGCCGGCGCGGCGTTTGGGCTGTTTCTTTAGAGAGTCTGCCTCCGCTGGTTCTTCGCCAGCCCCGTCCTTTGGGGTGTCCACCATATATATGTCGTATGACGAGGTGGTTTTCCAGTGCCCTGTAGGCACTGGTTCCTATTCCTCTCCGGCATCGTCGTCCATAGTGTCGATGTCTTCGGAGTCGTAGTCTAGCATGTCGGTTAGATCGTCGACAGTGGCTACAAAGTGGGTGGTGGGTGGGCTCTGAATTTCTTCATCGTCCGTATCCCAACCATCCTGGCCATAATCCGGACAGGACTCCCCTGATAACGAGAGATGTTTTAGTGAATTCAAGATATCGCCGAAAGGCGAGCATTGGAAGATGTCCGCGGCGGTGAATTCCATAACCGGCGCCCAATCTGAATCGATTGGTAGGGACGCGGGAGGTTCGGAGTCCGGCAAGGAGTCCGGCGCCTCGGAATCACAAGTTTCGCGGGGGACAAGATTGGTGTTCGGCTCCATCGCCGTGGATGTTGAAGCCCCCAGGGCAGCGTCTATCCACCGGCCCTCGATCTGGGCGATCGGCTCGGGCTAATGGCGAAGCAGACTGTGTCGCGGCCACCAAGGCCTTTGCTCGTGGCAGAGCTAGATCATGCCCATCGCCACACAGTCTTGGCGCGCTTGGCTGTGGCTCGAGTCCGTCGAAGATCAAGTCTCCGCGGACATCGGCCGTGAAGTTTAAACTTCAAATCGACTGACGGCCGGGCGTAGCTTCGATCTGCTCGGATGGCACGGTGAATTGGCCCTTGATCTTGAAGCCGCCGAATCTGAAGATCTGTCCGGGAGTAAAGTCTCACCTGGACAGCGTTGTTGGTTGAAGATGCCATCAAGCCTATCGGTGGCGACACGGAGGAACTCTCAATGAAAGCACCAATGTCGGTGTCAAAACCGGCGGATCTCGGGTAGGGGTCCCGGCTGTGCGTCTAGGCGGATGGTAACAGGAGGCGAGGACATGATGTTTTACCCGAGTTGGGCCCTCTCGATGGAGGTAAAACCCTACGTCCTGCTTGATTAATATTGATGATATGGGTAGTACAAGAGTAGATCTACCACGAGATCAAGGAGGCTAAACCCTATAAGCTAGCCTATGGTATGATTGTTGAGATGTATGTTGTCCTACGGACTAAAGCCCTCCGGTTTATATAGACAACGGAGAGGGCTAGGGTTACACAGAGTCGGTTACAATGGTAGGAGATCTACATATCCGTATTGCCAAGCTTGCCTTCCACGCCAAGGAAAGTACCATCCGGACACGAGCCGGAGTCTTCAATCTTGTATCTTCGTAGTCTTGGAGTCCGGCGGACAATGATAGTCCGGCTGTCCGGACACCCCCTAGTCCAGGACTCCCTCACTACTCCTGCCTGATTGATATTGATGATATGGGTAGTACAAGAGTGGATCTACCACGAGATCAAGGAGGCTAAACCCTAGAAGCTAGCCTATGGTATGATTGTTGTTCTGTCCTATGGACTAAAACCCTCCGGTTTATATAGACACGGAGAGGGCTAGGGTTACAGTCGGTTACAATGGTAGGAGATCTGCATATCCGTATCGCCAAGCTTGCCTTCCACGCCAAGGAAAGTCCCATCCGGACACGGGACGAAGTCTTCAATCTTGTATCTTCATAGTCTTGGAGTCCGGCCGATGATGATAGTTCGGCTATCCGGACACCCCCTAGTTCGGGACTCCCTCAGTAGCCCCCGAACCAGGCTTCAATGACGATGAGTCCGGCGCGTATATTGTCTTCGGCGTTGCAAGGCGGGTTCTCCTCCAAATTCCATGTGATTGCTAAATAGTGTCCGGCTTCCTCATAAATGTTGCGCTCCTTGGCTTCCACGTCCAATAATGGCCCTCTTCCACGTGTCGTATGAATGCAAAAAGCCAGGGTATTTTTACGTTTTACCCCCAAGCTGCACGAATAAGATGCCTATAAGAGAGGCAAGGATCTAGATCCAAATCACACCATCCTCCTTCCGCGAGTACTCATCGGAGCGCCTCTGACAAAATCCACTCCATCATGGACAGTCGACGCAGCTCCTCCTCTCGTGCTCCCAGCCCTCAGCCAGGAGATTGGAGGAGATGTTGACCCCCACAGCCGAGCTGGTGGCGCCCAAGTGGAGGATACCTTCCTCCGGCCTTCATGGTCCTGGTTCGAGCCGGACTGGCCACCTACAAAGGTGGAAAGCAGGCGAAGAACACCCCCAATCCCTCCAAAGGAGAGCGGGTGTGCTTCATCCCTTATCTAATAAGGGGGCTCGGATTTCCCATACATTCGTTTCTCCGGGGGCTCACGGAGTTCTCGGACTCGGCTTCATCACCTTACACCTGCCTCCATTTTGCACATTGCGGGTTTTGTAGCTCTTTGCGAGCTGTTCTTGGGCATCGAGCCCCATTTTGTGTTGTGGAAGAGATTGTTTTGCCTCGTACCCCATTCTCACGAGGGGTCGATATATCAAGTGGGCGGAGCCGAAATATGGCGCATCGCCGGGACCGGATAACTATCCGGAACCTCGAAGCGTCCCAAGACTGGCCTTGAATTGTTTTATATGGAAGGCGCTCCACTACGGACCCGATTCGGATCGGCCTCCGGAGTTCAAGAACGCTCCTCAAGAAACGCTGAGTTGGCGCCCATGAGCCCTCAGCGGGAAGATGATAGGAGCATCCAATATCGATGGGCGGATAAGGTTGTTGGCCCATTTCGGATTGACCATGATTGGAGTCATGGCCACGTGCATTATCACGAGGGTGTAGCCGCCCAATATAGGGGCCACCCATGTGGGATTTCAGCGGGAGAATGGCGCCACCCGTCATGGCCGCAAGGGGCGGGATCGGCCGCCGATCTGGTGAAGATCCTGTCCGGCTTGTACAAGGGGGAGAAGGAGGACTTCCTCCACACGAGTCCATTAAATGGATTCTCCATGAATAACCCTCGGAGCTGGGTAAGTGGACGTCTATCTATCCGATCCGTGCTTTCAAAGTTAAGTGTCTTACTTTATGATTTTGACGCAGGAACTGCACCGGGATGTGGAGGGCATACACAGTCCGACTCCACAACCCGAGGATCCGGGGAGATCCCTTGATCCGGCCTCCGGAGAGGATCCGGACATAGAGGTGGAGCTGATTGACAGGGTGTTCCACCAACTTAGCATGGACAATCCTCTAGTCGCCATTACGGCTGACTACCCCGGTTTATCTCCGGCTTCCGGTAACTATGACCGAGTCGACACCATTACTTCATCATGCTTATTTCGACCACCGTATACCAGCGGTGTCTCGCGAGAGGTGCCTTCAAGGCGGAAGCCAAACCCGGCGGTGACCGACAAAGGTCGATTCGGCCCAATGGCGGAAGAAGTGCGGTGCGAATCAAACGTCGCCGCAACGGTATAGCACACCATCGTTTTTAAGGGAAAGATTCCTGGGAGGTATATTAATGCTCATGACTTTTCCAGGAGAAAGAGCGCTCGCCGGACTGTGCCCGGAGAGGTTGCCACCCAAGCCTCCGCCAGCCAGGCTCCAACACATGGTCCGGAGGGGGAGGTGAGCGCAAGGCACGAGCCGGATGCTCCTCCAACGGAGGATGCCGACAGGCTATCCGCCACCAGGTTTGAGGTGGAGAGCGCCATGAATCACAGGCGCCGCCGGACAATTCTTTGTGACGCGTGTTTCTCCTCAAAGGCGTTGAATGCCTTTAATGCGAGAGACGCGCACCTCCGTGCCACTCAAGATGGTTTAACCAGAGCCACGGAGCAGTATGTGAAAGACATACGGGTAAGGAATTTTAATAGTTATATATGCGGTGAGCCCGAGACTTAAAGTAGTTAGAATAACTAATTTAAGGATCATTTGATATGCAGGATCTTACGGAGAAGAATACCCAATTGTCCCAGGAGCTGCAAAAGTGCAAGGCCCAACTTGAGGCCGCACTAGCCGCTGCAGGAGGAGCCACAGAGACCCCCTCTGGTAACACATATTTCACAAAGATAAGCAGTTTATGGCGTGCGGCGTGCGTATAAGTCTGACAATAATATTGCAGATGTTGCCGGACTTGATCCGGACAAGCAACAGCTACTGCGCCAGCTGAAGGCTGGCGAGAGGGTGCTTATGAAGGTGCAGCGGAGAGGAACAAACTCCAAGATGCCCACACCCGGTGGGAGAAGAGCTAAAAGGTGTTCGGGCCCGGTATGCAGCTCCGTGAAGGAGAATCGGTGGCCGTCGCGGCATTTATAGTAAGTGCTTGAGCAAACTCTTTTGAAAAGAAGAGTTCGGCGAGGGAGTCGGTTAGCGAAATATGTACGTAGGTGTGCTCCTTTGGTCGTCTGCGGAGGAAATGCCCGGTTCAACGGGTGATCTGCTTCGAGCTGCTGCACTGCACGAACGTGTTCGGGCGATGGCGGCGGCGTCGTGCCTTATGGCCGTCCGTCTCCCTGCCCGAGGGTCTTGGAGGCTTGCGGAGAAGCTTGAGGAACACGATAGCGCTTCCGTCTATGGAAGATATCGGCCTGCCGTCAAAGGCGCCCGGGAGGCTGGGCCATGGTGAAGGCGCGGTACACGATGGCTGATCCGAACCACATGGCGAGGTCGGACTGTGGGGCTGATGGGAAGGAGATTCTGTGAGCAATATGCGGCCAAGTAGAGTTGGGCGCTAAGTATTCCTAGCAGGATTGTAAGCTAGACAGCCTGTTAGATGGGATTGAAGAGAGTACAATCAATCAATTTGTGATGTAATCTAAAATGACATGTGAAATGCCTTCTAGCCGGATTGTAGATCGTTTGTCTTTGCGGACCTTTTCGCTTCAACCTCGGGACTCTAGAGTCCGGAGTGTGTCCGAATACCCTCACGGTTATGAAAAAACCGGGGCATGCATGGAGACCAGACGTAGGGGTCATTAGTGCTTTATCAGATAAGTGCCCAACTATTTATGTTATATTACATGGTTAGTAAGAAACATCTTCCAGGGAGAATAATTCTGTTAGGGGTTCCTTTCCCTGGGAGGCATGCCCTAAAGTGCATGCCGGGACTGCGAAAAGAGCAGAAAAGCATCTGGGGGCAGATAAATAAATAAATAAGAAATCATCTTTCAAGTCACCGACCGATATTCCCTTAAGAACGCTAGCTTTCGGCTTCACCCGATCGAGGTACACATCCGGTGACCCGCGATAACAATCGCAAAGGTGCTCCTTTACCTCCTAGCGAATAATTGGGAGCGTAGGGGTAAGCACGAGGCGAGCAACCCATCTTGGCCAAAACTTAAGTCATATCGATGCATATAATGGTGAGTAAAAGGTACATGCGGAAGTGTGACGCATGTGTTGGGCATGAAGCCCATATAAATAAGCTTCTGTTAAAGAAGCCCCCAGGTATAATGAGTGCAAGCAGCACGTCAAGTGTGTGCGAACAATATGCAGGTCAGCCCACAAAGGCTTTACGAAAAGAAGGGAGGAAGGAAGAGAAAAAACAAAAGACAGCAAACGTTTAAAATGTGGATAGAGGAAGGAGACGAACTCTGAGTCCGGCGCTAGGCGTAGAATCTTCGGAGGCGGGCTGTGTTCCACGGGTTTGGCTCGAGTCGATTGTTCGATGCGTTTCGTAGACGGTATGCTTCGCCGGTCAGGACTTGATCGATGATGAAGGTGTTGGGGAACGTAGCAGAAATTCAAAATTTTCTACGCATCACCAAGATCAATCTATGGAGTAACTAGCAACGAGAGAGAGGGGAGTGCATCTTCATACCCTTGAAGATCGCGATGCGGAAGCGTTGCAAGAACGCGGTCGGTGGAGTTGTTCACTAAGCGATTCAGATCGCGGCCGAATCCGATCTAAGCACCGAACAACGGTGCCTCCGCATTCAACACACGTATAGACCGGGGACGTCTCCTACTCCTTGATCTAACAAGGGGAGAGGAGAAGTTGAGGGAGAGCTCCGGCAGCACGACGGCGTGGTGGTGGAGCTTGCAGTTCTCCGGCAGAGCTTCACCAAGCACTACTACGGAGGAGGAGGTGTTGGGGAGGGAGAGGGCTGCGCCAGGGGAAGGGTGAAGCTCCCATGCGCCTCCCCACTATATATAGGGGTGGAGGGGGCTGGTTTCTTGCCCTCCAAGTCCATTGGGGCGTTGGCAAAGGTGGGAGGAAAGAAATCTCATCATTTCCTTCCCCACCGATTGTTATCCCCCTTTTTTAGGTATCTTGATCTTATCCCTTCGGGATATGATCTTATTCCTTCTAAGGGGGGATCTTGGTGCGCCTTGACCAGGGGTGTGGGGCCTTGCCCCCACTACCCACGTTCATGTGGGTCCCCCCATGCAGGTGGGCCCCACTCCAGAACTTTCCCATGCATGTGGCCAAAATAGGACTTCCCATATATAAATCTTTACCTCCGGACCATTCCGGAACTCCTCGTGATGTCCGGGATCTCATCCGGGACTCCGAACAACATTCGGTAACCGCACACTAATTCCCATAACAACTCTAGCATCGCCGAACCTTAAGTGTGTAGACCCTACGGGTTTGGGAATCATGCAGACATGACCGAGACAGCTCTCTGGCCAATAACCAACAGCGGGATCTGGATACCCATGTTGTCTCCCACATGTTCCATGATGATCTCATCGGATGAACCACGATGTCAAGGATTCAAGCAATCCCGTATACAATTCCCTTTGTCAACCGGTATAGTACTTGCCCGAGATTCGATCGTCGGTATCCCGATACCTTGTTCAATCTCGTTACCGGCAAGTCTCTTTACTCATTCCGTAACACATCATCCCGTGATCAACCCCTTGGTCACATTGTGCACATTATGATGATGTCCTACCGAGTGGGCCCAGAGATACCTCTCCGTCACACGGAGTGACAAATCCCAGTCTCGATTCGTGCCAACCCAATAGACACTTTTAGAGATACCCGTAGTGCACCTTTATAGCCACCCAGTTACGTTGTGACATTTGGTACACTCAAAGCATTCGTACGGTATGCGGGAGTTGCACAATCTCATGGTCTAAGGAAATGATACTTGACATTAGAAAAGCTTTAGCATACGAACTACACGATCTTTGTGCTAGGCCTAGGATTGGGTCTTGTCCATCACATCATTCTCCTAATGATGTGATCCCGTTATCAACGACATCCAATGTCCATGGTCAGGAAACCGTAACCATCTATTGATCAACGAGCTAGTCAACTAGAGGCTTACTAGGGACATGGTGTTGTCTATGTATCCACACATGTATCTGAGTTTCCTATCAATACAATTATAGCATGGATAATAAACGATTATCATGAACAAGGAAATATAATAATAACTAATTTGTTATTGCCTCTAGGGCATATTTCCAACAGTCTCCCACTTGCACTAGAGTCAATAATCTAGTTCACATCGCCATGTGATTAACACTCACAGGTCATCGCCATGTGACCAACATCCAAAGAGTTTACTAGAATCAATAAACTAGTTCACATCATCATGTGATTAAGACTCAATGAGTTCTGGGGTTTGATCATGTTTTGCTTGTGAGAGAGGTTTTAGTCAACGGGTATGCAACATTCAGATCCGTATGTACTTCGCAAATCTCTAGGCCATATTGTAAATGCTGCTTCCACGCTCCACTTGGAGCTATACCAAATGGTTGCTCCACTATACATGTCCGGTTTGCTACTCAGAGTTATTCAGATAGGTGTTAAAGCTTGCATCGACGTAACCCTTTACGCCGAACTCTTTATCACCTCCATAATCGAGAAACATGTCCTTATTACTCCAAGGACAATTTTCACCGCTGTCCAATGATCCATTACTGGATCACTCTTGTACCCCCTTGCCAGACACGTGGCAAGGCACACATCAGGTGCGGTACTCAGCATAGCATATTGTAGAGCCTATGTCTAAAGCATAGGGGACAACCTTCGTCCTTTCTCTATCTTCTGCCGTGGTCGAGCTTTAAGTCTTAACTTCATACCTTATAACTCAGGCAAGAACTCCTTCTTTGACTGATCCATCTTGAACACCTTCAAGATCATGTCAAGGTATGTGCTCATTTGAAAGTACAATTAAGCGTTTTGATCTATCCTTATAGATCTTGATGCTCAATGTTCAAGTAGCTTAATCTAGGTTTTTCCCTTGAAAAACTCCTTTCAAACAACCCTTTATGCTTTCCAGAAATTTTACATCATTTCGGATCAACAATATGTCATTCACATATACTTATCAAAAATGTTGTAGTGCTCCCACTCACTTTATTGTAAATACAAGTTTCTAACAAACTTTGTATAAACCAAAAGACTTTGATTATATCATCAAAGCGTACATTCCAACTACGAGATGCTTACTCCAGTCCTTAGAAGGATTGCTGGAGCTTTGCATACTTGGTAGCATCTTTTAGGATTGATAAAACCTTCTGGTTGTATCACATACACCCTTTCCTTAAGAAAATTGTCGAGGAAACAATGTTTTGACATCCTATCTACAAGATTTCATAAATAATGCAGTAACTGCTAATCCAATTCCAACAGACTCTTAGCATCGCTACGAGTGAGAAAGCCTCGCCGTAGTCAACTCCTTGAACTTGTCGGAAAACATCTTACCGACAAGTCAAGCTTTCTTAATGGTGATACTTACCATCATTGTCCGTCTTCCTTTTAAAATCCATCTGTACCCAATAGCCTTACGACCATCAAGTAGTTCTTCCAAAGTCTATACTTTGTTTTTACACATGGATCCTTTCGGATTTTATGGCCTCGAGCCATTTTTGGAATCCGGGCCCACCATCGCTTCTCCATAGCTCGTAGGTTCATTGTTGTCTAGCAACATGACTTCCAAGACAGGATTACGTACCACTCTGAGGTAGTGTGCATCCTTGTCGGCCTACAAGGTTTGGTAGTGACTTGATCCAAAGTTTCATGATCACCATCATAAGCTTCCACTTCAATTGGTGTAGGGGCCATAGGAACAACTTCTTGTGCCCTGCTACACACTAGTTGAAGTGATGGTTCAATAACCTCATCAAGTCTCCACCATCCTCCCACTCAATTCTTTCGAGAGAAACTTTTCCTCGAGAAAGGACCCGATTTTAGAAACAATCCCTTTTGCTTCCGGATCTGAGACAGGAGGTGTACCCAACTGTTTTGGGTGTCCTATGAAGATGTATTTATCCGCTTTGGGTTTGAGCTTATCAGGATGAAACTTTTTCACATAAGCGTCGCAGCCCCAAACTTTCAAGAAACGACAACTTAGGTTTCTCCAAACCATAGTTCATACGGTGTCGTCTCAACGGAATTACGTGGTGCCCTATTTAAAGTGATTGGTTGTCTCTAATGCCTAACCCATGAACGATAGTGGTAATTCGATAAGAGACATCATGGTACGCACCATATCCAATAGGGTGCAACCATGATGTTCGGACACACCATCACACTATGGTGTTCCAGGCGGTATTAATTGTGAAACAATTTCCACAATGTCTTAATTGCGTGCCAAAACTCGTAACTCAGATATTCATCTCTATGATCATATCATAGACATTTTATCCTCTTGTCACGAAGATCTTCAACTTCACTCTGAAATTACTTGAACCATTCAATAATTCAGACTTGTGTTTCATCAAGTAAATATACTCAGTATCTACTCAAATCATCCGTGAAGTAAGAACATAATGATATCCACCGCGTGCCTCAGCACTCATTGGACTACACACATAGAAATGTATTACTTCCAACAAGTTGCTTTCTTGTTCCATTTTACTGAAAACGAGGCTTTCAGTCATCTTGCCCATGTGGTATGATTTGCATGTCTCAAGTGATTCAAAATCAAGTGAGTCCAAACGGTCCATTTGCATGGAGTTTCTTCATGCATATACACCAATAGACATGGTTCGCATGTCTCAAACTTTTCAAAAACGAGTGAGTCCAAAGATCCATCAACATGGAGCTTCTTCATGTGTTTTATACCAATATGACTTACATGGCAGTGCCACAAGTAGGTGGTACTATCATTACTAACTTATATCTTTTGGCATGAACATGTGTATCACTACGATCGAGATTCAATAAACCATTCATTTTAGGTGCAAGACCATTGAGGTATTATTCAAATAAACAGAGTAACCATTATTCTCCTTAAATGAATACCTGTATTGCGATAGACATAATCCAATCATGTCTATGCTCAACGCGAACACCAAATAACAATTATTTAGTTTTAACACCAATCTCGATGGTAGAGGGAGCGTGCGATGCTTGATCACATCAAGCTTGGAAAAACTTCCAACACATATCACCAGCTCACCTTTAGCTAGCCTCCGTTTACTCCGCAGCCTTTTATTTCGAGTTACTAACACTTAGCAACCGAACCGGTATCTAATAACCTGGTGCTACTAGGAGTACTAGTAAAGTACACATTAACATAATGTATATCCAATATACTTCTATCGACCTTGCCAGCCTTCTCATCTACCAAGTATCTAGGGTGATTCTGCTCCAATGGCTGTTCCCCATATTACAGAAGCACTTAGTCTCGGGTTTGGGTTCAACCTTGGGTTTCTTCACTAGTGCAGCAGCTGATTTGCCGTTTCATGAAGTGTCCCTTCTTGCCCTTGCCCCTTTTGAAACTAGGGGTTTTACTAACCATCAACAATTGATGCTCCTACTTGACTTACACTTTCGCGGTGTCAAACATCACGAATACTTCAAGGATCATCATATCTATCCCTGATATGTTATAGTTCATCACGAAGCTCTAGCAGCTTGGTGGCAATGACTTTGGAGAAACATCACTATCTCATCTAGAAGATCAACTCCCACTCGATTAAAGTGATTGTTGTACTCAGACAATCTGAGCACAAGCTCAATGATTGAGCTTTTCTCCCTTAGTTTGCAGGCTAAGAAAATCGTCGGAGGTCTCATACCTCTTAACGTGGGCACGAGCCTGAAATCCCAATTTCAGCCCTCGAAACATCTCATATGTTCCGCGACGTTTCGAAATCGTCTTTGGTGCCTCAACTCTAAACCGTTTAACTAAACTATCACGTAGTTATCAAAACGTGTATGTCAGATGTTCGCAACATCCACAGACGACGTTCGAGGTTCAGCACACTAAGCGGTGCATTAAGGACATAAGCCTTCTACAAAGCAACGAGGACAATCCTCAGTTTACGGACCTAGTCCGCATAATCGCTACTATCAACTTTCAACTAAATTTTTCTCTAGGAACATATCTGAAACAGTAGAACTAAAGCACGAGCATTACGACATAATTTGCAAAGACATTTTGACTATGTTCAGGATAATTGAGTTCATCTTATGAACTCCCACTCAGATAGACATCCCTCTAGTCATCTAAGTGATTACATGATCCGAGTCAACTAGGCCGTGTCCGATCATCACGTGAGACGGATTAGTCAACGTCGGTGAACATCTTCATGTTGATCGTATCTTCTATCGACTCATGCTCGACCTTCGGTCTTCCGTGTTCGAGGCCATGTCTGTATATGCTAGGCTCGTCAAGTCAACCTAAGTGTATTGCGTGTGTAAATCTGGCTTACACCCGTTGTATTCGAATGTTAGAATCGATCACACCCAATCATCACGTGGTGCTTCAAAACAACGAACCTTCGCAAAGGTGCACAGTTAGGGGGAACACTTTTCTTGAAATTATTTCGAGGGATCATCTTATTTAAGCTACCGTCGTTCTAAGCAAATAAGATGTAAAACATGATAAACATCACATGCGATCAAATAGTGACATTATATGGCCAATATCATATTGCTCCTTTGATCTCCATCTTCGGGGCGCCATGATCATCTTCGTCACCGGCATGACACCATGATCTCCATCATCATGATCTCCATCATCGTGTCTTCATGAAGTTGTCACGCTAACGACTACTTCTACTTCTATGGCTAACGCGTTTAGCAATAAAGTAAAGTAATTTACATGGCGTTCTTCAATGACACACAGGTCATACAAAAATAAAGACAACTCCTATGGCTCCTGCCGGTTGTCATACTCATCGACATGCAAGTCATGATTCCTATTACAAGAACATGATCATCTCATACATCACATATATCATTCATCACATCCTTTGGCCATATCACATCACAAAACACTTGCTGCAAAAACAAGTTAGACGTCCTCTAATTGTTATTGCAAGTTTTTTTACGTGGCTTCTATAGGTGTTCTAGCAAGAACGTTTCTTACCTACGTAAAACCACAATGTGATATGCCAATTTCTATTACCCTTCATAAGGACCCTTTTCATCGAATCCGCTCCAACTAAAGTGGGAGAGCAGACACCCGCTAGCCACCTTATGCAACTAGAGCATGTCATCGGTGGAACTGTCTCCGTAAGCATACGTGTAAGGTCGGTCGGGCCGCTTCATCCCACGATGCCTTGAAGCAAGATAAGACTAGTAGTGGCAAGAAAATTAAGAACATCTATGCCCACAACTGCTTTGTGTTCTACTCGTGCATAGTAACTACGCATAGACCTAGCTCGATACCCTTTGTTGGGGAGCGAGCGAGAAAATCAAAATTTTCTATGCATCACCAAGATCAATCTATGGAGTAACTAGCAACGAGAGAGAGGGGAGTGCATCTTCATACCCTTGAAGATCGCGATGCGGAAGCGTTGCAAGAACGCGGTCGGTGGAGTTGTTCACTAAGCGATTCAGATCACGGCCGAATCCGATCTAAGCACCGAACAACGGTGCCTCCGCGTTCAACACACGTACAGCCCAGAGACGTCTCCTCCTTCTTGATCCATCAAGGGGAGAGGAGAAGTTGAGGGAGAGCTCCGGCAGCATGACGGCGTGGTGGTGGAGCTTGCAGTTCTCCGGCAGAGCTTCGACAAGCACTACGGAGGAGGAGGAGGTGTTGGGGAGGGAGAGGGCTGCGCCAGGGGAAGGGTGAAGCTCCCATGCGCCTCCCCACTATATATAGGGGTGGAGGGGGCTGGTTTCTTGCCCTCCAAGTCCATTGGGGCGTTGGCAAAGGTGGGAGGAAAGAAATCCCATCATTTCCTTCCCCACCGATTGTTATCCCCTTTTTAGGGATCTTGATCTTATCCCTTCGGGATATGATCTTATTCCTTCTAAGGGGGGATCTTGGTGCGCCTTGACCAGGGGTGTGGGGCCTTGCCCCCACTACCCACGTTCATGTGGGTCCCCCATGCAGGTGGGCCCCACTATGGAACCTTCTAGAACCTTCCCGGTACAATACCGAAAAATCCCGAACATTTTCCGGTGGCCAAAATAGGACTTCCCATATATAAATCTTTACCTCCGGACCATTCCGGAACTCCTCGTGACGTCCGGGATCTCATCCGGGACTCCGAACAACATTCGGTAACTGCACACTAATTCCCATAACAACTCTAGCGTCACCGAACCTTAAGTGTGTAGACCCTACGGGTTCGGGAATCATGCAGACATGACCGAGACAGCTCTCTGGCCAATAACCAACAGCGGGATCTGGATACCCATGTTGGCTCCCACATGTTCCACGATGATCTCATCGGATGAACCACGATGTCAAGGATTCAAGCAATCCCGTATACAATTCCCTTTGTCAACCGGTATAGTACTTGCCCGAGATTCGATCGTCGGTACCCCGATACCTTGTTCAATCTCGTTACCGGCAAGTCTCTTTACTCGTTCCGTAACACATCATCCCGTGATCAACCCCTTGGTCACATTGTGCACATTATGATGATGTCCTACCGAATGGGCCCAGAGATACCTCTCCGACACACGGAGTGACAAATCCCAGTCTCAATTCGTGCCAACCCAATAGACACTTTCGGAGATACCCGTAGTGCACCTTTATAGCCACCCAGTTACATTGTGACATTTGGTACACTCAAAGCATTCCTACGGTATCCGGGAGTTGCACAATCTCATGGTCTAAGGAAATGATACTTGACATTAGTAAAGCTTTAGCATACGAACTACACGATCTTTGTGCTAGGCTTAGGATTGGGTCTTGTCCATCACATCATTCTCCTAATGATGTGATCCCGTTATCAACGACATCCAATGTCCATGGTCAGGAAACTGTAACCATCTATTGATCAACGAGCTAGTCAACTAGAGGCTTACTAGGGACATGGTGTTGTAATGTATCCACACATGTATCTGAGTTTCCTATCAATACAATTATAGCATGGATAATAAACGATTATCATGAACAAGGAAATATAATAATAACTAATTTGTTATTGCCTCTAGGGCATATTTCCAACAGAAGGGACCTTCCCACTTGGGCCTGAGTTTGTCCTTTTTCTTGTCCGGCAGGCGTAGAACTAGTTCGCCAACATTGTAAGTTTTGGCCCGTACTTCTCTACTTTGATATCTTCGAGCCTGCTGCTGATAGAATGTGGAACGAGCCTTTGCCACGTCGCGCTCCTCCTCCAATGCGTCCAAACTGTCCTGCCGATCCAACTCGGCTTCTCTTTCTTCGTACATGCGCACTCGAGGTGAGTCATGAATTATATCATAGGGCAAAACTGCCTCTGCGCCGTATACCATAAAGAATGGCGTGAATCCGGTAGTACGATTTGGCGTGGTCCGCAGCCCCTAGAGTACAGAGTCGAGCTCCTCCACCCACTGCGTGTTAGATTCCATGAGGGACCGCACTAACCTGGGTTTAATGCCGCTCATGATTAGACCATTTGCTCGTTCGACTTGACCGTTAGTTTGCGGGTGATAGACTAAAGCGTAGTCGAGCTTGATGCCCATGTTTTTGCACCAGAGTTTAACCTCGTCGGCCGTGAAGTTCGTGTTGTTATCAGTTATGATGCTGTGGGGGACGCCATAACGGTGTACTACCCCAGATATGAAGTCTATCACAGGTCCGGATTCGGCCGTTTTAACCGGCAGCCTCTATCCATTTGGTGAATTTATCCACCATGACCAATAGGTATTTTTGCTTGTGGGTTCCCCTTTAAGGGGTCCAACCATGTCAAGCCCCTGGACATAAGCGGCGGTGATGGGTATAGTTTTGAGGCGGTGGGTGGCATGTGGCTTTGATTAGCAAAGAGGCGGCAACCGACGCATCGTTGGACTAAGTCTGAGCATCTGCCGGGCGATCGGCCAATAAAATCTGACGGAAGGCCTTGCCCACAAGGGCCCGGGCTGCGGCGTGGTGCCCGCCGAGTCCGGCGTGAATTTCAGCTAGGAGATTTCTCCCTTCCTCTTCAGAGATGCACCTTTGAAGGACTCCGGTTGTGCTTTTCTTATAAAGTTCTCCCTCATGGACCTTGTAGGCTTTAGATCGCCGAACTATGCAGCGGGCCTCATTTTGGTCTTCGGAAGTTCCTGCCTAAATAAGTAGGCTAGGAATGGTTCTGTCCACGGGGCAATTACTGCCATTATTTCGTGGGCTGAAGGTGTTATTTCATTGGCTGAGCCACCAATTGTGTCAGAATGTTCCGTGTTGGGTGGTGCGGTTGGTTCCGGGTTGTTATTTCGGACTCCTCTTCCCATATCTGGATGGCTTAAAGAGCCGCTCCGGGAAGATGTTTGGAGGGGCGGCATCGCGTTTTTGCGCCGATCGTGCCAACACGTCGGCTGCTGGTTATTATCGGGCTACATGGTGGAATTGAGTCCTTGAACCGGTGACATTTTTAAGGCGGCGTTACGATAGGCTGCCATTTTCGGATCCTTGGCGTCAAAGTCTCCATTTACTTGGGATATTGCAAGGTTTGAATCCCCGCGCACCTCTAGGCGTTGAATACCCATGGAGATTGCCATCCGGAGACCATGTAGAAGGGCCTCGTATTCGGCTGCATTGTTGGAGTCCGTGTACATTATCTGAAGTACGTATTGGACCGTGTCTCCGGTTGGGGACGTCAATACGACGCCAGCCCCCAAGCCGGCCAACATTTTGGAGCCGTCGAAATGCATGATCCAATTGGAGTATGCGCCATACTCTTTAGGGAGTTAGGCTTCGGTCCATTCGGCGATGAAGTCAGCCAAAACTTGCGACTTTATGGCTCGCCATGGTTTGTTGGTTATGTCGAATGGTAAGAGCTCAATGGCCCATTTCTCAATCCTGCCCGTCACGTCACAGTTGTTTATAATGTCATTGAGAGGTACTTCGGAGGCCACTGTTATTGAACACTCTTGAAAGTAGTGTCGCAGCTTCCGAGATGCCATGAATACCGCGTACGCTATCTTTTGGTAATGTGGATACCGGGACTTGCATGGAGTTAAGACAGTGTATACATAGTATACTGGTTTTTGAAGAGGGAATTTGTGTCCTTCTGTTTCTCGTTCGACGACGAGTACAGCTACCGACAACTTGATGTGTTGCGCGATATATAATAACATCGGTTCGCCCGGGTTGGCGCGGCGGAGACGGTTGTTGCCAATATGGCCTTTATTTCTTGAGTCGATCGTGGCGGCATCCGTCCATTGAAGTGTTGGTGCGCGGAGGAGGCGATAGAGGGCAATGCCTTTTCTCCCAAGCGGAGATGAAGCGGCTTAGAGCTGCCATGCATCGATCAGTTTTGTATTTGTTTGAGGTCTTTTGGGATATCCAATTGTGTGAGCTCGGATCTTGGCTGGGTTTGCTTCAATTCCTCTACGGATACAATGAAGCCCAAGAGCTTTCCGGTGATGTACCAAAACGCATTTTCGGGTTGAGCTTAATGTCATATGCTCGGAGGTTGTCGAATGTGAGCCTCAAATCCTCTACTAGAGTTTCGACGTGGTTGGTCTTAACGACCACATCGTCTATGTATGCCTCCACTGTTTTGCCGATCTGGGTAGCCAGACATGTCTGAATCATGCGCTGATATGTTGCGCCGGCGTTTTTGAGTCCGAAGGGCATTGTGTTGAAGCAGAATGGTCTGTATGGAGTAATGAATGCCGTTGCGGCCTGGTCTATTTCCGCCATCTTGAATTGATGGTATCCGGAGTATGCGTCGAGGAAGCACAATGAATCGTGCCCTGCGGTAGCATCGATGATTTGGTCGATCGGGAAGGGGAAAGGATCCTTTGGACAGGCCTTGTTAAGGTCTTTAAAATCTACACAAAAGCGCCAGATTTGTCCTTTTTGGTACCATCACCGGGTTAGCTAGCCATCCGGATGTTTTATATCTACGATGAATCCGGCTTCTAATAGTTTGGCTAGCTCCTCTCCCATTGCTGTCTTTTGGGTTGGAAAATCGCCGAAGAGCCTGTTTGACTAGCTTGAATCCTTTTAGGATGTTTAGGCTGTGTTACGCTTGACTGCGTGGGATTCTGGCATATCTGAAGGGTGCCAGCAAAATGTCCCAATTTTCCGAAGGAATTCTCATAGTCTTGGCGTCTACATCGGGTTTAATTGTGCCCCAATGGAGGCCGTCTTTGTGGGGTCCGTTGGATGGACCTCGAATTTGACTATTTCGTCTCGCTGGTTTAAAAGAGGTGGACTTAGATCTCTTATCAAGTATCACATCGTCCCTATTCACCGTGGGCCTTGTGCAAGATGAGTTCCTCTGCCGCTAGGGCTTCGGATAGTGCCTCTAGGGCTAGTGCGGCTGTCTTATTTTCAGAGCGGAGTGCTATGTCCGGATCACTGACAAGAGTGATGATTCCATTGGGCCTGGGCATTTTGAGCTTCATGTACCCGTAATGGGGTATAGCTTGGAAAATTGTGAATGCTTCTCGCCCTAATAAGGCGTGATATCCGCTGCTGAACGGGGCCACTTGGAACATGACCTCCTCGGACCTGTAATTGTCCGGCGAGCCGAACACCACATCTAGTGTGATTTTTCCTATGCAGCATGCTTCCCGACTAGGGATTATTCCTCTAAAGGTTGTGTTGCTTCGCTCAATGCGGCTCCAGTCTATTTCCATTTTTTGGAGGGTTTCCTCATAGATGAGGTTTAATCCGCTGCCACCATCCATGAGTACCTTGGTAAGACGAAAGTCGTCCACTAATGGACTGAGGACCAATGCGGCTGGCGCTCGGGCTGTTCGGAATTTAGGTTCGTCGCTGGCGTTGAAGGTGATAGCCGTGTCACTCCATGGATTTATTGTTGCTACTTGGTAGACTTCGGTAAGGCTGCGGAGTGTTCGTTTCCGCATGTTGTTTGATGTGAAAGTCTTGAAGACTGTTAATACCGTACTGGTACTGTTGGGTTGGTTCTCCGGGGCTAGAAGCTCTTCGCCACTTTTGGCCACCTGCCGTAGTATCCAACATGCTCGAAGGCTATGTGTTGGAGTGACGCCCTCTGTACTGTGGATTTTACAGGGTCCGCTGAGCCATCCCTCCTATATGGCTCCGTGCCCTTTATGGGGTTTTTGCTTTTTGGTTTTTGTCCCGGGTGCCTGAGCATGATGCACCCTTTTGTTTCGGACTAGGGTTGTGTTCGGAGCCGGATTGTCCCAAAACTTAGTTTCGGTTTTCCAGGTACTCTCCATCGCAAGTACTTTCGTACTATGGGCCTTGGTCGTGAGCGTGTAATTTCGCGGCGACTTATGGCGTTCGTGATTCCCTTGTCCGTGCAATTGTTGCAGAAAATTGAGATTGCGCTTTCCTCACGGCAGTCCATTATCCTGTCCATACCCAGGAGGAATCTGGCCCAGTAATGATGTATTGTTTCTGTGGGCTCTTGCCGGATTTGAGATAGATCGCTTATGTTTGGGTGGTCGGGTGGAATTAAGTCCGGAACCCTGCCCAACTTGAGGCTCAAGGGCCGAAAAGTTTCCGAAATTGGAAGCTTGGATTGCTGGATGTTGTCCAACGAATCTGGTCTGCCGCTTGACTTTAGGTTCAGTACTTGATTGACGTCCGTCCCTCCGCGGGAATCCGGCATGGAGGGATCGAGTCCGGACATAACTGGTCTTTAATATAGAAGAAGAGTCGCGCGTTGTTCCTCTACCACCGCAGCGTGGTGGGTAAACTGGGAGAGTTAATCTCTCTCGGATCGGTTTTAAGCCCAATCTGATCGTGATGCATGGCGACTCGAGGCGGCGATGCGATCCAAGAGATCGTTCTGAAGAGAGCTCCATCGGATCCAGCTGCTCGATGAATTCGAGTTAGCGTGAAGATCGCTTTGGATGACCCGAGGGTCATAGTCGAAGCGGCGGCGAGCAGGCAATCATAAGAAAACCTCCTAGCGGATAGTTTGGCGGCGGCCAAAGCTCCTTTGGCAATGGTACCGTCTTTAAAGGCGGAAGAGGCATCCTTCCCGATTGTGACGGCACGAGAGGAACTCTCAATGAAAGCACCAATGTCGGTGTCAAAACCGGCGGATCTCGGGTAGGGGTCCCGAGCGTGCGTCTAGGCGGATGGTAACGGAGACAAGGGACACGATGTTTTACCCGAGTTGGGCCCTCTCGATGGAGGTAAAACCCTACTCCTGCTTGATTGATATTGACGATATGGGTAGTACAAGAGTGGATCTACCACGAGATCAAGGAGGCTAAACCCTAGAAGCTAGCCTATGGTATGATTGTTATTCTGTCCTATGGACTAAAACCCTCTGGTTTATATAGACACCGGAGAGGGCTAGGGTTACACACAGTCGGTTACAATGGTAGGAGATCTACATATCCGTATCGCCAAGCTTGCCTTCCACGCCAAGGAAAGTCCCATCCGGACACGGGACGAAGTCTTCAATCTTGTATCTTCATAGTCTTGGAGTCCGGCCGATGATGATAGTTCAGCTATCCGGACACCCCCTAGTCCGGGACTCCCTCAACGCCCTTTATAACTCTTGGCCCATTAACAGCCCGTGGGAAAATTGGCCCATAATGAACAGTGTATCACTTTACACCCATTAACGGCCGGTGGTGAAACTGACCCGTAATGAACAGTGTATCACTTTATACCCATTAACGGCCCATTATTCCATTGGGCCGTTTCCAGCCCATGTTATCTTTCGGCCTTTTCAGAGCCCATTAATTCTTGGGCTCATTTCCAGCATTCGTTTACTTACGGCCCGTTACTGTCATTTTCTGCTTGTGGGCCAAATTCAGCCCGTGGTTACAGTCGGCCCGTTTGTGGTCCGTTAATTCGTTGGGCCATTTTCATAGCATCATCAAATACGGCCTATTAACAATGGTCCATTATGGTCGGCCCATGAACGGACGATTCCAACTCTAGCCCGTTTACGGCCATAATGCTGATGCGTTATTGGCCCATGTTTGCCAATCGATCATCTGCCCGTATAAGGCACATTGATGATCTGCCCATAGAAGGCCCATTGTTTCTCTGACCCGTAGAAGGCCCATTGTTTCTCTGACCCGTAGAAGGCCCATCGCTTTCTGACCCGTAGAAGGCCCACTATTTCTATGGCCCGTAGGAGGCCCGGTGTCGATCTGATAAATATTAGCCCATGGTTATTGTGGCCTAGTTTTAAAAAATAGGTTATTGCAGCCACTAGCAAACCGCGGAAAAAGAACTACACTGACTACAAGCAAACAAATAAACAAGACAACAAGGAAATAAATAAGCAAGCAACTTATGCTAGGCTATCATGGCTATTACACATATTACATCCACTGGGCATCAAAGTTTGCCACCAGTGCAAATATAGGGAACAAAGCAGCATATAAACGCCGCAGCAAAACAAGTCCAGAACTGAAACCACTTCAGAAGAGTTCAAGAAACAATATCCTGGGTATCCATAATGTTGGCAAGATGCTTAGGAAGCTTATTAACTTTCTCTTGTTTGGTGCTTAAATCCTCCAGGGCTTGTTGTTGCACAAGAAAGTACGCATCTGAATTTCGAGGACTTCCTCGGTCCTTGACTTCTTGCATAACACAACTAATCGATGCATTTCAGCTTGTAGCTGAGGCGAAGAAGAAGCGAAGTGATTGATGACAAGTTGAAGAGCTTGTGCAGTGATCTTGCCGATAACTCAAACACTACATCAATGCAGGACTGTGGGGTTTTCTCACTGTCTACATGATCATTTTTATCACCTTTCTTGGAGACCAACAGGGTTGTCTCACTATCTTGAACCTTATCTGCATTACTTTCTCTACCATTGCATAGTGGGGTGCTCTTCTCCAATATTCTGTTTGCATACTACAAGAGAAACAAGCACACACATCACAGGTTTAGCTTGTAGTATACGAAACTTATTTTGGTAAATCGGTTCAGTAGTAAGGTGGACAGGATAACAGCATGAAACAAACATATATCTATGTACTATGTCACTGTATTGTCCATATCATTCTAGTTTATATTCCCTAATCAAGATAGAGATACAGTTCAACTCATATATTTTTAAGACACAGCAGCATAGACAGAATATAACTATGAGAAACTACACAGCATTGGCAGCACTTGTAATGTGCATCACATGAGAACATAACTGTTTATACAACTTAAACTGAAATCAACATAGAGCAAGAAGTTAGAACAACAATCTAGATAAAGAAATAGGTTTAAAACACACATGTTGCGCCATTGGAGTTTCAATTGGATCCTTCAAATTCGAAAGTAGTTGGTATGAGTAAATACAGTGATGCAACATCAAAGGAGTTATGGACCATAGGTACGGAATCTGACCTGAGAACAGTTGCTCTTCTGCTTTAAACGTGGAGTTTGAGTTAGCTGTGGTGGTCTTCGTGCTTTGGGCACTGCAGTAGCTTTACAAACTATTCGTGTGGGGGCACTCTGTGGTGGACATGGTGCTTTGTCAACTAGAAGTGGGTTACTATCCGCTGGGGTTGCGGTTAGATGGGTTGTAGCTGGTTCTCTGCCCAACGGTGTAAGTGTGCAATCTGGAAGAGTCTGGATTATGTGTGGTGGGGCTAGTTTGTGGGCCAGTACAAGCATGGTTCTATCTGCATCGACGGGTAGCACTGTCTTTTGTGAAGAACGGGGTTTTTCTTCCTTAGATACTGCCATCACCCCCTCCAACTCAAATGGATGGTAAACAAGAAAAGAAATTGAATGTATAGACATTGTATGATAGACAGATGTGGTAATTCACATATATGTTGTCTAACCAAACAGGACATCATGACACAATTTCACATATATGATGCCTAACTAAACAGGATAGCATGACACAGTTTCAGATATATGATGGATAACTTAACAGGATATAATGGCATAATTCAACATATGATGAGTACCTAAACAGGATGACATGACAAAATATGATGTCTTTCTAAAATAGGTTGGGATGAAATAATTCACATACATGTTGTCTAAGTATCGAGGATGGCATGATATAATTGACATAATTGATTCATATACTAAGCGGTGGCACTCGCATGTATGATCTCTAAACTAAGCGAGATGGAATTCAATATTGTGCATATGATGTCTAAACTAAGCAATGCAAGACACCATATGCATCATATGAGAAATATAAACATTGCAACTTAGAGCATACACCTCAGGTGGGATATAGGACTGGTCATCTGTCTCTGAATCCTCCTCTGAGGAGCTCCCTGTAATCATCGAGATATATGCTTCAACAGGTACCATTTCCTACTCTGAAGACCTTGTTTTCACTCCAGATTTTCCATAACCGGCTCAAATGGCTGATACACATGAAGAGTAGTTCAATATACACAGATTGTCGACAAATGGAATACGTAATGAAAAAAAAAGATGGCATGAGATAATTCACATATATGATGCCTGGCTCCATGGCGGTGCATAATTCACATATACGATAACTAGCTGGAAAACATGGCATTGCATAATTCACATATCTGATATAGAAAGCAAACAGGAGGCATTCACACAAAGCATGTCTAATCTAAGCAGATGGCATGGCAATGCAAGACACCATATGCATGATATGAGCAATATAACCCAGCCAAGTTAGAGCATGCACCTCGGGGATACGACTGGTCATCTGTCTCTGAATCCTCCTCTGAGGAGCTATCTGTAACCAGCAAGAAATCTGCATCGACAGGTAGCACTGACTGCTCAGAAGACCTTGTTTTCACTCCAGATTTTCCCATGACCGACTCAAATGGCTGATGCACAGGAAGAGTAGATGAATGTATAAACATTGTTGACAAATGGAATACATTATGGAAAAAATATGGCACGATACAATTCACATATCGATGGTGGCTAAACAGGATGGCATTGCATGATTCACGTATATGATGCCTGGCTAAAGAAGATGGCATTGCATAATTCCCATATACTCCCTCCGTTCCTAAATATTTTTCTTTTTAGAGATTTCAAATGGACTACCATACACGAATGTATATAGACATATTTTAGAGTGTAGATTCATTCATATTGTTCCGTATGTAGTCACTTGTTGAAATCTCTAAAAAGACAAATATTTAGGAACGGTGGGAGTAGGATATAGAAACCAAATAGGTGGCATTCACACAAAGCAAATCTAAACTAAGCTAATGACATATAAGATGTATAATGTAAGCAATGCAAGGTGCCATATGCATGATATGACCAACGTCAGCATGCCAGGTTAGAGCAAACACCTCAGGTGGTAAACAGGCGTGGTCGGCTCCTTCTGAATCCCCATCTGAATAGTTATCTTCCTCTGGAATACAATCTGGAGATGTAGGAGGGGGGCCCACTTCGCCCACCATGGAGCGGTGTCTGCATGACATTATGTTCCTACGCAACGGTCTTCTCTTTTTCTCTACATGTTCAGTACGATTGTGTACAATATCTGACATGCATAATAAAAAAATAGTTAGATTTTGCAAGGCCTAAGGGGTGCATGCAAAAATCAAGACTGATGGTAGCAAACGAGTGGATGGATCCAAAACTAATGATAGCAGGTAGATTATAGCTTCAGTTTAAAAAGATAGACAATGGATCATCTATTGTTTGTTACCCACCCATCATGAACCACACAAAATACCCCAGATGAACCAGATAGTAGATAGATACTATTCGTTGTTGGCTCGATATGAGACCCATGGGCATTTCAAAACTCAAGTTTGAACGATAAAGTAGCAGGTAATAATAACCGATGTATAACGTAAGCAAACACGAAAGACTACAACCTCTCTTCCGGAACTATGTAGTCCTCATGTTCATCTGCTCAGTCGATGATGGTAATGCAGTTGGCGTGGCTGCCGGCAACAGGGAAGATGATCTGAGGTGGTGAAAGAAAGTCTACCGGGGGGATCTCTGCTGCAGTGAATGCTTCTGTCGATGGTGCACCTCAGGTGGGGTGGATGATAGCACGGCAGGAGCAGGACATAACACACAGAGTTTTCTTTGACGCCTATCTGAAAATGAAGTAAACCTGTAAGGGCTCCTTAGAATTGGAGGATTCTATAAATGCAGGGATAGGAAAAACACAGGAATAGGATAGGAATGCACGTGCAAAACAGAGCATTTGGAAACATAGGATTTCAGTCAATCTGGGTGTTTGGTTCACATGAATTGGAAGAACACAGGAATGGAGAAACGTGGTCAAATTAAAGTCAAACCACGTGAAAATGAAAAAAATAAGAATCTTATTATGCCAGTAATGCAATTAGTTCTATTCTTCATGCATATTAATTTGAAAAGGACGTCCAAGTGAATAAAATTCCTACGTTTTTTCTTCGAAAGAGACACCAAAGGAAAAAAATCCTCCAGTTTTGCTTTTCTCCACTCCTTCTAACAGATTTGCATGAATAGTAGTTCCATAGCAAAGGATCCCTGAGGGATCAACATGAATGCAGAGTAACAAAGTGATGCGACGAGTGTACAACCTCTTTGGCATAGCCTTGTGGACCTCAACCTCATTGGCATGCCAGGAATGGTGATGATGCTGGTGTGACTATCGGAGGTGGGGAAGAAGATCCGAGGCCTCTGGAAATGGCACCGAGGGTACTGCTCTGCTTTGATGGACGGTTCCGTCGTTGGAGCAGCTCCGGTAAGGTGTACGGCGAGGAGGCTGAAGCAGGACAAGACAGACAACATTAATCTGAAGTGGGACCCTAATATCATCTGTAGTAGATGATGTAAAATACATCACCAAAAAGTGCTAGATGTAAAATGCATCAGCCGCGCCACGGACGCTCCGCCAGATGTTGTAAGTACTGTTCACTCTAAACTTAACTGAAGAAAATGAACTTTACAGTCGAAACTGAATTTTACTTTCGAAACTGATTGAACTAGTAGCAGAGCATTGCAATAGATGTTTAGGGCGTTTGAGCACTAGTATTAGAGAAGCAATGATCTAAATCAGCAGAGGCTTGAGCAGGGAACGCACTAGCAGAGAGCAAGTCGTGCAGTAGCACCATGAGCAAGTGCTAAAGCAGCAACTCCTGTAGCTGCCGGAGGTCATGCAGTAGCAGCAAGAGCAGTGCAGCAGCACGACCGACAGCAAGAACAGAGCCACAACGCGAGCGAGAGCCGGAGCAGCTACAGCTAATGTCGTTGTGGAAGTCGCCGTCGAGGAAGCAACGATATGGGGGAGAGACGCCGTGAATGATGTGGTCGGCGACGGCGCCGTCGATGGAGACCCACCATGTTTGCTCGGTATCGAGCACCAGCAGCCCCGTGAGATCGAATAAAAGATAAAATGCAGCGGTGAGTGAAGAACCTCCTTGGTGGCGCCGAGTTGTCCTCGGCTTCATCGGAGGAATTGGTGAGGGTGCTGAGGTTCTGGTGGGGCAGGTCAAGACGGCGTTGTGGGGATTTAGGTGGCGCGATAGATGAGGCGAACGTCGGGGCAGCTCCTTGGAGGTGGAGAATGGGGAAGCTGATCTGGCGGGACGATGAGATCGACAACGGATCCTCATCCGGTGCGGTGGATGAGGGTCGGCGAGCTGTTGCGGTCGACGACGTAGTCGGGGAAGAGTCTCCGGCTGGGCGGCGGTCGGGAGGCCGACGGAGGAGCGTGAGGTTTCGCGGGTTTTGGCAGCCTCGGTGTATGAATGGGGGGCGAAGGGGGAGGGGGGAGCCAAGCTTAGGGACGCGCTTGTCCGAAATGTAGGGTAAGTTACCAGCATACTCCCACCAGTTTTGACACTGCTAAGTGGAGCTTCATTTCCGACTGGGCTGCGGGACCGATTTCGGATGAGGAGGGAGTTCTCGCACGCGTCAAAATTTCGGGATAACAAGGCGCGGTGCGGGTTGAAGAGGCGGGAGTTTCAAAGCAGGTGAGACAAAAGATACTCGAGCTTGAAAAATTCGGGATAACAAGGTGCGGATTCCTTGTTCAGCAGAACAAACTTAACGTGTAAAATAATAATTCATACAAGACACAAGAGAGTCATGTCCCCTTTTACTATATTGCTATAGATGCCATTGAAAAATTCTACAAGAAAAATGTAAAAAAAATCGGGAGAACAAGATTACCCTGCACAGTACCAAATCGATTCGCACTTCCCTCAACAACAACAAAAAACAAATCAATTCCCACCAAAAGAGTAATGTCCCTTTTTATATGATTACAAATGCCAGGATCTCGAATTTCAATTTTTGAATCCATGTTATGTTGAATTCGAATATATCATTAGGTGACCTTGCGGTTTATAATTGATGTAGTCGTACATTTTGATCTTCCATCATATATGAACATTTTACTCCACCATGTGAACACTTATATTGTCGTCTACCATATGGACTAAATTTGAATCAATTTTCCTTATTTGAATATGATTGTTGTCAAGTTATACAATAATTTATATATTATCTTGATAACAAAAAACATGCATATAGCAGTAATCATATTTCATTATGAACTACATGTACCATACGCAGTCCAATTCAAATATTTGTATCCATTTTATGTTGAATTAAATCATAGTACATTATTGGTCTAGGTAGAGAGATGATCGGGATAATATAAACCCTGTTTTCATATGTATAATTTTTGGCTGAATTGGGACAAGTTTTGGTATAAGCTTCTTGCAAAACCGAAGATTCTCTCAACAAGCCTCGTGGTTCCGAGAGGGAGCGTGACACCTTTGTGTGCGAAACGATATACGCTGCCTCCCCTGATTTTCTTTACATAGGCAACATAGAACTATATGAGTGCCCTGTTAAATTTTGGAATTATTTCGGGTTCGTTTGGCCTTTTTATACATTAATTGAGTTTCTGGACTTTTAATGTGCATAATCTAAATATGAACTGCATGCACATGCTCCGGTGCACCAAAGTTGGTTGAAAAATAACATGTGTGTCCTTGGTTGAATTTCTAGGTCCCATGGAAGAAATGAGAATGAAATTCAAACATCTGGGCGTCGTGACTCGGCCGAGAACATCGAGAAACTTAGATTTTAAATTCATGTAAATCCAAAACTCGCCTGGAAATCATGAAACTTGGCATGGTGTCATGTCATGGCACTAACATGTCATGGTAAAAAATTGGGCCGATTTGGAAGCTTGTGGTTCTAAGAGGTAACGTGCCACCTTTGAGTGTGAAACAATATACGCTGCCCCCCCCCCTTGAGTTTCTTAACAAAGTCAACATAGAACTACATGAGTGCCCTGTTAAATTTTGGAATTATTCCGGGTTTGTTTGTCGTTTTTTATACATTAATTGAGTTTCTAGTCATTTAATGTGCATAAGTCAAATTTGAACTACAAGCGCATGCTCTCATGCACCAAAGTTGGTTGAAAAATCACATTTGTGTCCTCGGGTGAATTTCTAGGTCCCATGCAAGAAATAAGAATAAAATTCAAACATCTGGGCATCGTGGCTCGGCCGAGAACTTTGAGAAACTTGGTTTTAAAATTCTTGTAAATCCAAAACATGTCTAAAAATCATGAAACTTGGCATGGCTGTCATGTCATGGTACTACCATGCTGTGGTAAAAAAATTGGCCGAATAGGAACAGATTTTGGTATAAGCTTCTTGCAAACCGAAGCTTCTCTCAAGAAGGCTCGTGGTTCTGAGAGGGAATGTGCCACCTTTAAGTGCTTAAAGCGATATCGCTATCCCCTTGAGTTTATTTACAAAGGCAACATAGAACTACATGAGTGCCTGTTAAATTTTGGAATTATTCCGACCGTTTGGCCTTATTTACGCATTAATTGAGTTTTGGTCATTTAATGTGCATAATTCAAATTTGAACTACAAGCACATGCTCCGTGCACCAAAGTTGGTTGAAAAATCACATTTGTGTCCTCGGGTGAATTTCTAGGTCCCATGCAAAAAATGAGAATAAAATTCAAACATCTGGGCATCGTGGCTCGGTCGAGAACATTGAGAAACTTGGTTTTAAAATCATGAAACTTGGCATGGTGCCATGTCATGGTAGTACCATGCCGTGGTAAAAAAAATTGGCCGAATAGGAACAAATTTTGGTATAAGCTTCTTGCAAATTGGAGCTTCTCTCAAGAAGGCTCGTGGTTCTGGGAGGGAACATGTCACCTTTGTGTGCATAATTCAAATTTGAAATACAATCACATGTTCCAGTGCACCAAAGTTGGTTGAAAAATCACATGTGTGTCCTCGGGTAAATTTCTAGGTTCCATGCAAGAAATGGGAATGAAATTCAAAATTCTGGGCGTCGTGGCTGGGCTGGAAACATTGAGAAACTTAGTTTTTTAATTCCTGTAAATCCAAAACACGCATGAAAATAATGAAACTTGGCTTGGTGCCATGACATGGCACCAACATGTTGTGGTAATTTTGCAGTCCGATTTGCGAAGGTGCACACATTAACAATCAACAAAGTCATTTTGGAACAAGTGTTGTCATGTTACAATCGGAAACACAAGTATTGTTGAAACCGTGGGCATTCTATTTACTACCATTTACGTGCCGCCACGCGTCCCCATTTTTTATTAGCTAGGAGGCGCCGTGTAGGGTAGCTATTTGAGTACGAGGGGAGTGCGATCAGACCCCTACGCGTGCTTATCAGGAGGAGAGCCCTTTGACCTCCATCTGCCGTCCACCTCTCTCCCAATGTCTCCATTAATGGCGTCCGAGCCTCTGTTTAATGGCGTGGCTATGTCTCACTCGACTAAGATTTAAGAGAGAAAAAAGAAAATCTAAAAGCACGGATCTTGATGTAAGATCCAACAGACCTATATAGCATCTACTGCGACTTATAGTAAGACTGATGAATATATAAGGATGATTGATTGTCTTACATAATTAGAAAGATAATTAAAAAAGCCACATGCGGCTACGCCCGAAATACACAAGGGCAAAAGAAGAAGGAAGACAAGGATTTGGCTCGCTGGTCTCTACTTTCTTGATGCGTTGTTGCAGGCCGCGGGAACTAGTCTCCGCGACGAGCGGCGAGCGGTGATGAGCTCTTTCGTGTCCTCAAGACGCTGCTTGAGAACATCCACGGATTCCTCCACCAGCCTTTGGCGCTCGTTGCGGAGCATGTCATTCTCGTCCATAAGTTTCTTGATGATGACGCCGATCCTCTTCAACAAGGCACTGGTCTCCTCCTGGTGGTCTGCACTTCGGATGATCTTCGCCCTCAGCAGGTCGCGCTAGGCCCGGAGTCTCTCATTTCCCTCCCTTAGTTGCCGGATGACGCCGGTAGCCTATTCAAACGAGGCTTTCATGTCATCCTGCAACCTTGCCCACCCGGAGATCTGATCCATCTGGCTATGGACGATCGCATGCACGTGCCTGTAATAGTCGTCGCCTGCCCGCGAGAAATTTTCCCAGGCCGCCGCGGTGTGGCGGGACATCTCTGTTGCATTCGCGGCGCGGCGGGACATCTTTGCTGCTTCTGCGGCGCAGCCAGACCAGTCTGCTGCATTGACGGCGCGGCGGGACCTCCGTGTTGCTTCAGCGGCACGGCGGACCTCTGTGCTGCTACTTCCGCGCGGCGGGACATGTCGGCTGCTTTCGCAGTGAGGCGGGACATCTCTCGTGCTTCCGCTTCCATGCTCGCCTCTCCCTGGTGGCAATCTCTCGACCCAGAACTCACGCTAGCCATGGAAGACGCAAGGGAAGGATGCTGAATGACTTGTTTGTTTTTGTGGATGAGGAGTTGAGGAGGAATGTGCAGTCATCTTGGCATACTAGTATTTATAACCGAGTACTAATACGCTCCTAAGTGGGAAACCGTTTAGGTTGTGATCGGTTTGAACAGGTTGGCAATTCAATATAGCGTGGTTCTAATACGCTCCTAAGTGGGAAACCATTTAGGTTGTGATCGGTGTGAACAGGTTTGCAATTCAATATAGCGTGGAGTAATTTGGAATGTGACGAGACGCAAGCTCAAAATTTATTGACGGTTCTAGTTTTGAAGTGCGGCACTATTCCCGGATGGAGTAGTTCTTTTTCTACTGCTGTGTACGTGCAATAACTGGCACCGTCGTATACATATCTTATGGTTAATGGGGCGTTCGACAGGAATAGCCGCGTGGCGAGCTCTAGGCTAGTCTTTTTTTCAGACGCATTAAACCTATCTCTCGGGACTTCTCGCACGCACCATCATGCCACCCACAAAAACTTGTACTCTGAGTTTAGTACGTTATACAGGAAGAGAAGAGGTGCATGCACGCACTCGTCCTCTCACACACGCGTCTGTTTTTTTCTCGAAAAGGAGGATGATGACCCACGGCCTCCGCATCTAGGAGTCACACACGCATCTGTAGCTACGAATTGTAGTGTTCTCAACCATCCGATTGGCTCTATCATGGATGTACCTATACACTAAAACATGTCTAGATACATCTATATTTTGACAAATGGAAGGCATGTATTGTGGAACGAAGGAAGTGCTTGTCATCAAAATGGATAAAAAGGGACGTATGTAGAACTAAAATACGTCTACATACATCTCCTTTTATCCATTTTGATGACAAGTAGTACTTCTTATCCAAAGGAACTTTATATCCAACAGACACAAAATATTTGTTCGACTATTGGAAATTACTGATCTAATGTCGAAGTAATTCGCCACCAAAACCCACCATTTCTTAAGCTAAAGTAGACCGAGGTAATCCCTATATTAGCATATTACTAAGATAAATAGAAGGCACTGTAGGAACATTTAGGACATGAGCTTGTCAATCTGAATGTGGAGGGACACCAGCTTAGCCCCGGCCAGCAGCTTGGGCGAAACTGTGAAGAAGGTCAGCTCCTGCACGTCGACGTCGCCGGGATCCTTGTTGCTTGTCACCTCCATTTCCACCTTGACGGCATCGGTCGTGCCTTTGGGCTCACCCGGCGGGCCGTTCGCCCACAGCTTGGCCACGTAGTGCGGCAGTGGGGATGCCCCCACTCTGATGCAGACGACCGACACGGCGATAGGCGCGCCGATGTCGAGCACGCCGCCGACCAAGAAAAACGCGCGGTCGTTCTCCTCCGTGAACAGCAAGAGCCGTGGCTCCGACAGTGGCACTTGCAGCTGGATCACCTTGCCGTACTGGATCCTGTGCACAGGCATGGGATGCGCGGTGCTGATGTGGTGGTAGAGCACCGGCGGTGGGCCTTTGTAGCCGCAGACGGGCACGGGGCATTTGTAGGGCGCGAGCGGACACACGCTCTGGTGATTGGCGAGCTTGTGGTAAGTGAAGTAGAGCCCACAGCCTTCATGCGGGCACTCCACCCTCACCGACGAAAGGACGGAGTCCACCGCCGTGTTCCGCGTGTCGAAGCCACCGCTGCGCTCGCACTTCTGGCACTGTCGCTGGTTCTCGGGGCGCTCGACGCGGCAGTCCGCGCAGGCCAGGTGCCCTCCCTTGCACTGCAGAAATCAATCAAACATCACATCAATCAAGAAACCTGCACCTTGCTCAGTCAGCCGAATGGACGAGGTGTATTCGAACCTCATACACTGGAGGCGTCAAGGGGCAAAGGCACAAGGGGCAGTGGAGCACGGTGAGGTCCATCGAGACCTTAGAGAGCTCCATCGTCAGGTCATGTTCGGTGTGCATGATCTCGCCCTCCTCGTGCACAACCATCTCTCGACTTGGGCCGGGGCATTACAAAGCTTTACCGTCACATATTTTATACTACTTCAAGGTGCATTAAATCAACACATGCAAGTATCAAAAGGAGAGTCACGGCATGCATGCATGCGTTGTAATTAATGCATCGATAAACGCAAATTATTGAAATATATCGAGTGAAGTGCTTTGATGTGTCACGTCAACTCGTACATCAACGATAAGTTTGATTATCCTCTCCCTCGCGGACTTAACTGCACCTGCCTTTGGCTGTATGACAGGTTGGCCACCCACCTGTCGGGCCCACCTGTCATACACGCAAAGGCAGGAGCGTCCCTCCCTCGCCCATGAGTGTGGTGGCTGGCAAGACTAGGAGAAGCTTTGCTACACGCTCTCCCTCCCATGCGCAGTGGACATGCAGCGATTCAATCGGTGTCGGATGGCGGAAGCATCTTGTAGTACTCCTCCGGTCTGATAGTACTCCATCATTGTTCAACTTCGAAGAGGCGAAGAGCCAAGCGCAGCCCGGACGCTCATGTGGCAGTTTCATGTGTAGAGTAGTCTAGGATAGCGTGTACCGTGCCTGTAAGCTTAAAATCGTTGGGGTCGGCTCCATGCTATGTGGCCGTCTCGAAGTTTAAAAAAAAAATAAAATAGTCTTCTGGCCCTATCTGTCACCCTGGTGATTGTAGTTTGCACGCTCATCTGGTCAAGACAGGAATATATATTTTAATTTGTTTTTTTTTTCAAAAAGGGGGGACTCCCCGGCCTCTGCATTAGAACGATGCATACGGCCACATATATTTTAATTTGTGGTGGGAAAATGTTAAAGGTTGCAGCAAATATATTGTACACTGTGGGTCTTTCAGCCAAGTTTAGAGGCAAGCATGTGGGGCCAGTGCTATGATGTGTCGCGTCAACTCATACAACGAGGAGAAGCTTGATTTTACTACTACTAAACACCTTCTCTGTCGCCCATGCGCACGGTTGCTCGTAAATGGGGACAGGCTTTTGCTTAGTAGTACTTCTACAACAAGCTATCCCTCCCTTTCATGGTGGGCGGACATCTGCGATGGATTCGACCTTTGTAGAAGCGATAGTAGTAACATCATTGTTCGTCTTCTCGAAGAGGCGAAGAGCCAAGCACAAACCGAACATGGCAGTTGCGAACATTGGAGCACGCATATAGCCAGGCTCTTGCATGAGACAAAATTGCTATGTGAGCCCACTATTGTACTAATGCGTACAACTACTTGCTAGTATATACAGTAAACCGAAAGGAGTATTTTCCTTCTAGAGATTTCAAGAAGTGACTAGACTACACCGAGACGGAGTACATATGGAGCAAAATGAGTGGCTGCAAGTAAATAAATCACGTACTCCTCTGTCTCATAATGTAAGGCGTTTTTAACACTACACTAGTGTGAAAAAGCGTCTTACATTATGAGACGGAGGGAGTAGTTCTATCGTTTTCCTCTCCGAGGTGCACAATATTGAGTATATTGACTAGTCTCTTTTGACAGCTTTTACGTTTTTGACACTGATGCAGGCATAGCGCTCATATACACGCGCATACACTCACCCCTATGAATGCACACGCATACGACACTATCATCTTGAAATTTATGAAGTCACCATAGGCACCTCGTCGTCGGCGGGTCCATAGGTGCTTGAATGCCAAGGAGGGAGAGGTAGCGGTTCCCGAGATGTTGAGCAGTCGATGATGCATCCTCAATTACATGCAGAGGGAATTAATTGGAGAAGCAGAATAGAGCCAGCACGATGTGAATGCAACAGAGTTTGGACTCTCATAAAATAAAGGCGCCCCACCACTCCAATCCATCTACTCCCAATTCTCTACGCAACACTGCTCACTCCAATCCAAGACCAAGTGACCAGAAGCCACAAGCACCTATGGAGGCGATGGACGCGAGCGGCAGTCGGCTGTGCCAAATCATCCAAGGCACCAGCATGCGGCCCCGCACCATGCAGTGTTTCCGGACAGTGCTGGCGACCGCTAGCATCCTAGCCCTCGCTGACGCCGGCTTCGCCTCTCGCATGGACGACATGATGGTCAACTCCATCCGCAAGTTCACCACCGTCAAGAAGCGCACGGATGACCTTGCAGTATTGCTCCAGCCCGCGCGCCCAGGCTCCTCATTGCCTGCCACCCTCATTGGCCTCCATGGTGACGAACTCTTTCAAGCCCTGGTGGCCCTGCATGCGCCGAAGGTCGCGACGAAGAATGTGCACCTCGAGGCCGCGCTCGCCGTGCAGTGCCTCACCATGCAAGAAATCGTTGACCTGCACATCCACATCTATGAGGAAATCGTGTACATAGGCCACTACAAGGCAAGCGAGGACAGAAAGACGTTGGCCTTCTTCCAGCGGCTGGAATCTTTGGATGCCATTGTTCAGAAGCATTACGACTTGGCCACGAAAGCCACTGCTACTTAGGCGCCGTTCGGTGGGCCGGCGCCCTGAGTCGAGGAGGTGGACGTCGTCGATGGATGCATCTCTTCTTCTTGCCTCCTGTAACCAGCACTGCATCGCCTCGTGGCCTTAATGTTTTATTAGTATAGTACTCCCTCCGTTCCCAAATATAAGTCTTTCTAAAGATTCCAACAAGTGACAGTACTACATATGGAGCAAAATGAGTGAATCTACACTCTAAACTATGTCTACATACATCTATATGTTGTATTCCATTTGAAATAGTATCTAAAAAGGCTTATATTTAGGAACGGAGGGAGTATATGGCATTTTTATTCAGTCATAACGTTTTCACTTTGTGAGGTGGGGCGCGATTGAGCAAACCCACCCGCCACCCAGGCGTCGGCCGAGTTTAGAATTAGAAGAGAAAGCGAGGAGGAGAGCTAGCTGTGCATGCAGACTATTTGTTGTCGAGATGGGACTCGTGTTTAGAATAGGAATACTGAGCACTCGTGCCTCTTTTTTTTGAGGGAAAAATTAGTCGTATGTCTAGTACCACTAGTTGGGTGCGTGCGACCTATAGCTATCATCACTTTAGATCTCCTTTTTGAACCGCAGCTACGCTTCACAGTACATATTTTTTCACGCACTTATCCTCCTATATGTACTCCTAGGCTATTTCCACGTGCTCCCATTCGCCGACATGTGGGACACAGAGCATCTGAGTCGTAGTGCATGCACGACCCGGAGCATATGCCGGGGTACATTACATTTCAGACCTCACGAATTACATGCAAACCCCCTGCAGAAGAATAAATAAATGAATGAATTACTACATGAAACCGGATTATTTTCGTAGAAACCGGAGCCCGTTCATTAAATTTTGGACATAACACGTTTATAAAAAATGACCGGACCTAAACCAATCTAAGGGCCTCTTTGATTTATCTCGCAAAAAGGGCCTCTTTGATTCGCAGGATACTGAAAACATAGGAATGGGAAAGTATGATGGCGATGAACCGAGACGAGGAGAACTCTAACTTAGTTAGAGGTTAGAGTTAGATTCTAACCCTGAACTAACTCTAAACCAAAGAGGTGTATGGATGGTAGGGTTATATTGACAATAAATGCTCTTTCTCAATCATTTGACTACTTTGGACCCTATTTCCTATCGGATTTGGTGTGGCCGGCTCTTCTGTGGCCTCCTCCCGCTCACAATTGACATAAACGAACCATCTCTACAAATCAAGCATGCAAAACATGATAATTTTTACTTTGTCCATACAAATGAGATATCCCACTTAAACATACAAGTCGTTAATCAAGCTCCACAAAAAAAACACTCCATGTAACAAAGCATGAGCTAACTCATCACGGAAGTCATTAACGATAGAGAGGGAGCCCGGAGCCCCTCACGCACCGAGGGAGGAGCTCGCCATCGTCGCTCTGGAGGAAGGCTCTGTAGATCCCAAGCCCCGGGAACCCCTCCGACGCCAGCCCTTGCGAGTTGAGGTCGACACCGGTATGGGTAGCAGGGCCGCTTGCCGCCGACTGGGAACTTAATCTTTGGGTCTTTAGAAATAATGCAAGCATGTAACTAAAATACCTAGAAAGGTGAACTGAATCTTTGGGCCTCTAGAAATAATGCAAGCCAGAAACTGAAATACCTAGAAAGGTGAACTGAATCTTTGGGCCTCTAGAAATAATGCAAGCCTGAAACTGAAATACCTAGAAAGGTGAACTGAATCTTTGGGCCTCTAGAAAGATTTATTACCTCCTCAAGCAGCATCAAACAATTCCATGTGTGCCCCACAAATCTATATCAAGTTTGATCAGGATCTACTTTTCCAAATCAGAATTAGCGTTAGAGCGAGCAAGATCAATGATATGGACATGAGACATAGAAGGAACGAACAAACTCACCCCTCTCACGACTCCCTGGTAGATGCGCCGCCGCCGCGCATGACAGAGGGAGAAAAACGACCAGTGAAGGGGGAGCAGGGCGACCTTCGAAGGCCGGAGGGAGATGGCGGCCGGAGTAGGGCGGCAGAGGCCGGAAGGAGAGGGTGACCGGAGGAGAGAGAGGGTGGGCGGTGCTTGGGCGGGTGGCCCTATGGGTAACAGAGAGGAGTCATGCGAGAGGGGGGAGCGATCTGGTGTGGGCAGGGGAGATTTTTTTTAGTTATCTTTTAGTGGGCCCGAGGATACTTAACCCAATTAGAACCTCTCCACCGGGCTAGTTTTTTTAGCTGGGTTAGAGCAAACTAGCTCAAACTAACCCCTCTTGTTTCGATAATTTGAGGCTATTTCAACCCAAACTAGGTCTAACTCAGGGATCCAAATAAAGAGCAGTGTTACTGTACATGCTACAGTGTGGACCGTAGCACATTGCTTTTTATGGCCATATCACCACATTGTTTTCTCTTTGTTGGTTCAACTGCGCTCTGATGGTTTGCCTTCTTTGGTTCACGGGCTGCCTGATTCACCTTCTTTGGTTCCTTTGGGCTGTCGTGGTTCGCACTCCTCCGACCTGAGTAGTAGTAGTACTAGTATATGCCGCATCATTCTTTGCTCCTTCTTACTACTCCGACATGTGGAAGAGCCAGCATCCAGGTCGACGTGTCGTGCACCAGATTAGAGTGCGAAACGGAAGGGGGCATCACCCCGGTCGGAGCGCCAGTAATTCATGACTATAGTGAGTGGTCATATCACAAGTCTTTCCAGCAGTAACACGCCGTCAAATCACACAGCCCAACCTTTCCAGCAGTATGTTTGAGAATCTACCACTCGCTCACCCTCCTCGCCTCTCTGTCAAACTGCCTACCCGAAAACTGTCGCGCATACTGCCCGGGAAAAGCCCCGCCCTCAACTTTTAACTACGCGAAAATAGTTCGAGCTTGTTCGTTCTATATAAATACAGTACTTAATGTATGTTTATTCACCCATGGGGTTGTTCAATGAATGGAGTGGCGGGGAGTGACGGTGTCCTGGACTCGGGGGTACTCACCACGTCGTCTCCCGATCAGTTAGATTGGGCCGAGGACCCCCATGGCCGTATACTCATGGGCCAGTTCCAACAGCTGCCGCATACAAGGAAGATTCCACAAGACTTGGTAATCAAGACAAAGGACTCCTCCCCACCGGCGTATTCGGCTAGGACTCTTGTTATCCTAGGCCTTTGGTGCATTATATAAATCAGGGCTAGGCTAGTCGATAGATCATTATGACATTACTCATCATACCTCTAGGCCTTAGACCACAACATATGATCTCGAGGTAGATCAAGTCTTGTAACCCTATATTCATCAAGATCAATCAAGCAGGAAGTAGGGTATTACCTCGATAGAGAGGGCCCGAACCTGGGTAAACATCGTGTCCCCTGTCTCCTGTTACCCATCGATCCATGACACACAGCTTGGGACCCCCTACCCAAGATCTGCTGGTTTGGACACCGACAATGGTGCTTTCATTGAGAGTTCCGCTGTGTGATCGACAAAAGGATCAATGGCTCGTCTGCAGATTAACTGCGATGTCGTCATCTTCGTCACCGGCTCGACTGGTCACCTTGGCTTGACCGAGGACTGTGCCCTGCCTCCAATCGTCATGTTCAGACGAGGGCCTTCATCAACATCAACTTCGATCTCTATCAAGATCATGGAGGAATCATCCATGGAGCTCAGGGGCTCAACATCAGCATTGCCCTCGGGCGACCGTGCTGTCTTTCTGGACAACGAACTTGTATCCGCCGCCACCACCTCCTCGAGTGTTGTTTTAACGATTGCTTCAGTGGAACTTTGTAGAATTGAGTCTACAACAACCATGGAAAATTTCGTCGAGTTTCGATGGAGGAATCTCTGGCAATCCACGATATACCGGAGCCCTGTGAAACCTGGACGAGAATCTAGACAAGTTTAGGACGTGGTCTCCAGAGCCTAGCTCGGAGGTCCTTTGGAAGATCCAATTGTTCATTTTCTGTGGAATTCCCATATCTACCACCCCTCAAAATTTCAGCTCGATCTGACCGTCCAAACTCTGGGGACCTTCCGATTAGTGCATCACTTTTCAGATCTGTTTTCTGTGCGAATACAGATCCGACCCAAATTTATGTTTCTTTATGAACATGATATTGGACAACCTTTTTAAAGGAATTATCTTCTAAGATATTGTGTGTTGTTCTTAAACACGTGCCCATAAAATTTTAAGCCTCCTCTGAGGTAATCTTCGCCATCACGCTGGTGTCAAACCAGTCCGGCAATATAGCTCCACGGCTGCTGACCTGCGCTAGACATGTCATCGCTTTTTGAGCCGAGCTCAACTTCTTATGATCCTCACCTTGGCGAGCCGAATAAGAGTTCGGAATCACCAAGGATAAATCATCACCAACATCGCCGCCCCATGGATTAGACAGAGCGGGCACACCGACATCGCCGCATGGTCACTTCATCAAACCAGCACTGGCCGTGTCATAAGTTACGACCTGCACCGGCATGGCCGCACTGTTGCTTCTTCGAGCTGATGTCCATCACGCCGAACTACTTCAACACCTCGGCTGACATGGCATCTACAACGTCACCTCGGCTAGACAGGGGACTTGGCTATTTCTTCATCAACATACTCCGGTGACTTCCGCGTCACTAGCTGGCCAGCTTCGTCATGTTAGCTGGACCGACGGCTTTGCCTTGGCAAGCCAACCTTTGCCAGCATCGCCATGTTGTCGCTTTATCACCTATCAGGCAATGGGTATGCGGATAGATTCCCAATTTTTTGGAGTTGCTTTTCTTCGGGCTGCTACAACAAATAAATCAGGTGCTATTAATCCTAACAATTTTTGCTTGTTGGGTTTATTTTTCTTAAAGAATCATTACTCTGGTTTGTTCCATTATCTATACATAGGTCTGTCAAATGGCGGCCACATTAAAGACGGTCGCATGGTGGTTCGGTCAGTTTCCGTACATAGTTCGGTGAACGCCGCATCCGAAACTCAGACCACCCTGCAAATTCAGGCTTTATCACGCCTTCACTGCGTCACGCCGACGCCCTACGACGACATTGGCTTCGGCGCCAAGCCACATCTCTTTAAATAAATTATTTTTGCATAAGTCAATTATGCAATGATTATATATATATATATATTATTATTTCCTGGACTACACTGTTTTATGTGTGTAGGTAATTGATTTTGACTGCGTTACGCGGTCACTACTCTGGAATGCCGAACTCCTTGCTCGGATACCTCGGGCCCGGGGACTGGGACCTCGGCCATGCCGAGGACTGCGAACTTTGTCAGATCTGTCACAGATCAATGGGAGTCTTCGCCACGCCACAAGCCCTAATCGCGTCATCAACACTGAGGACATTAACCAGCTAAGTCGCTTTCATGTGCAAAAAACTTTCAGTTTTAAAATTTTGTTTGGTTCGACCAAGCATTATACTTCTTCGGCAAAAAAGTTGTTCGTGAAAAACTTCCTTGTCAAAACTTTGTCTATGGCACACAAATTCAGATACCCCGTTTATTTAGGGGCTTCCTTTGTGAAGCTTTTCCTCTTGCATATGATTATACTTGTACGGCTTCGTTCCTTGTTCGTATATTACGCCACAATATGCACCATATTGACTTAAGTGTTCCGCAAGCTGGGTTGCCTCGCTCCTATGTTTACCCCTACGTTCCCGATTATTCATCTAGGGAGTAAAGGGAGCACCTCTGCGATTGTCACGATCAGATCATATGAGCTGGACCTCAGACTGGGTGAAGCCGAAAGCTAGCGCTCTTATTGTTTTCAATCATGGTCGGCGCACAATGGAACTCATGAGTACAAAAAATCTATTGCACAAGTCTCATAGAAACAATGAGCAATCGAGGAAAGGTATCGGTGGAGGTACTATTTTCTTCGAAGATGCTTCTTACACTTCGTCAGTAATATAGCATAAGTTCCCTGAGTGTGCTTTGTCTATTACAGCCTCATGGCCTGATTGCCTGGTTATCGGAAACACCATCGATATTCTCGACAGGTGGAGTACATAACACTCTTCGGCCCTTGACCGAAGAGGGAGAAACCAATGGTCGGTTAAGACGCGTTTAAAGTTCGGGTGAACGCATATATGATATAAGTACTTCGGTACATACAATCATTATACATAAAATTCTTTTACCCAAGTCACTTGGGGGCTCTTAAATTTATATGAGTTGTTTTATAGTAAATGTGTTTTCTTCTTGCTCGCTGCAAAGTCTTTCTCTACCGCTCCTTTTTTGACTCGAAGTCTTGAGATCAGATGTGTCATGTTAAAGCATGACAGAAGCACAATTTTTTTTTCCAATTCTCGGATTGGCGCCGAACACTTGATCTTGTTTGGACATCATGTTTTACTGACGTTTTTTGGTTTTCCAAGATTTTGGCACTTTTAAACTATTTGTGTGTTTTTCGCATAAGTCTCACAGTGCAACACCGGACACCTTTAGAGATTCGGCAAAAATATTCTTGGATATTGCTATATATGCATCGGTTTCGAAATTGTGTCTTCGGTCAATAGTTGGGTTGCCGGTTCCTGTGCTTGCCTCCTATGTTCCGCTTTGTTCGGCTAGGTGCGCAATGGGAGAACCACTGCGATTGTGCTTCCAGCTCACATGGTTAAGCACCTCAGTGGAGAAAGCCGAAAGCTGACTATCATAATAAGCCTAAATTGGTCTACGATCCGATGACTATGTTAAATGACGGGCCATTCATAACATTGGCCGAAGTGTTTACGGCTTGACCTCGGGTGTCACCGAACACTAACCGGGGGTTCGTAGCTAGCTTCCCCAATTTAAAGCTCCTATGACTAAGTGAAAGTCATAAAGCCCACATATCTGATTGCCTCATTTCCGCTAACACAACCGCCTTCGGGCACCGAGACATCGGCTAAGGGTTGTCTTGTTATTGCGGAAACACCCTGCGCAGTATCTACAAGGGGGTGGAAGCCGACGATGGGCCACTTTCAACTGATAAACGGTCGCAATGGAGTCAAAATAAACATATCATCGGCATTTGTATTCATTATACAAGTGTTGCCTTCCATAATTATCTTTATATAAAGCCATAAATATGCATCAATTTGACTTAAGACTTTGGCCAAGCTGGGTTGCCTGGCTCCTGTGCTTACCCCTACGTTCCCGATTGTTCGGCTAGGCGGTAAAGGGAGCACCTCTGTGATTGTTACTACCGGGTCATCCGGGTTAGTACCTCAGACTGGGTGAAGCTGAAAGCTAGCAATCTTAAAGGATCACATTTGTTGGCAACGATGGAAGTGAAAATTTTGGTTCATTAATACCCTAGAGTTCGGGAACTTTCCCTGAACTAAATCCTCAATATTTTCCTCCCACATTGGTCGGAGGTGAGGTTTCATGACGACCCAAAGAAAGGAACCGATAGCGGGACTATTTCCTTTGGAAGATATTTCTTATGTTAAAAAGTAATATAACATATCTCTATGCGTACATTTGTTTATAAAACCGTATGGCCGGATTGCCTTGTTTGTCGTAAATCTTTGCCCTCGTAAAGGCTTAATAAAGTAGGACAAACACTCCTCAGCTACTGGCCGAGGAGGTGGAAGCCGATGATCGGTCAACAAAGTTTTGTACCATGTGGATCCGACCATTAATGATGTAAAGTACTTGGATACATAGAATCATTACACATAATTTGTGATTTTACTATGGATATCGATCCTTAATTCGGCCACCCGTGCCCACATTAAGGCTCGGGGGCTACTGGGCTTTGTGGTTATCATTTACAAATATTAAAGGGGTACGTCGATCCCCTGATCTGGTGTTGCCACCCGGCCAGTGTCTCGGGGACTACTGCATTGCCTATTCAATGCAGAAAATTTGCAGTGCTCAGTGTTTGGCTTGACCGAACTATGCACAAACGCGTCTTCGGACAACAATAGGTACCATCTAGACCTATATAGCGTCAAGCTAATAACAACTTCTCAAGACCCTCTCTCAAGGGCCTGTTCGCCGATCACTATTATCTCTAATATATTACACTGCGTTTCTATTCCTACGTATGCTGCCGAGCTAGGAGTTGGTCCTCAGGCCGATTTCGCGCATCGACCTGAGTCTCAGGGGCTACTAGGATCAACGGTTTCATGTTTTCCTTCAGGTACATCTCGGGTTTTCCACTGACACACCTTGAGGGTTACTAATATACATATACTGGCTATGCATCTCGTCACATTGCACAACTTGGAATTAAATTCATAAAAATCAGCCCATGGCCAAGGTGGTGCACCACCTAGGAAGGAGTCTGGCATAAAGCTCGGGCGCCAGTGGCTGGCTCCATAGAGGGCATTTTCGGCATTAAGCTCAGCTAAACTCCTTCAATTTTTTTGAGCCAAGGTGATTTATGACACCTCAGATATACTCCGGCATTGGAGCTCGGATACATTCCGACGTTGGAGCTCGGATACATTCCGACGTTGGCGCTCGGATACATTCTAGCGTTAGAGCTCGGAAGCGGCCCGACATTGGTGCTCGGCTGCAAAAGCTACCTCGAATGCAGTCCGGCATTGGAGCTCGGGCGCAAGAGGACACTGCCGCCCGGGAACAACTTCAAACCCGAGGTGCGGTGTAAAAAATAATAATAAGGCATTGATAAAGGTCGAGAACTTAAAGGGGCTCCTCGGATACCCGACGTGTAAACTTTTTGGATTTACTTCGGCGATCCTCAAGATCGAAGAAAAGCAGATTTGTTGAACCAGTTTTCAAGACCGATGACCGAAGATGAAGAACAGTTCAGAAGAATTGAGGAGCGTCCCCAACTTGAAGACCGGTTCAGGGGGCTACTGACGGTGTCCTGGACTCGGGGGTACTCACCACGTCGTCTCCTGATCAGCTAGATTGGGCTGAGGACCCCCATGGTCGTATACTCATGGGCCAGTTCGGACAGCTGCCGCATACAAGGAAGATTCCACGAGACTTGGTAATCAAGACAAAGGACTCCTCCCCACCGGCGCATTCGGCTAGGACTCTTGTTATCCTAGGCCTTTGGTGCATTATATAAACCAGGGTCAGGCTAGTCGATAGATCATTATGACATTACTCATCATACCTCTAGGGCTTAGACCACAACATATGATCTCGAGGTAGATCAACTCTTGTAACCCTATATTCATCAAGATCAATCAAGCAGGAAGTAGGGTATTACCTCGATAGAGAGGGCCCGAACCTGGGTAAACATCGTGTCCCCTGTCTCCTGTTACCCGTCGATCCATGACACACAGCTTGGGACCCCCTACCCGAGATCTGCCGGTTTTGACACCGACAGGGAGCACAAGTGAACAATACTAGTACTACTAGTAGTAAGTGGGAGTCGTACAATAGTCACCTTAAATAGAGAGTTTCTTTTCTTTAATGCCACGTACACAAATTGAAACGCTTGTTGTGGAGAGAAAAAAGATAATCACTCCACTATATATGTACGCAGGGGCCTGGGCGCTTGCTTTACTAGGGTTGCTCTCTTCATTCTCTCATCCTCTCCAGATATAAACAAGACAACGGTAGCGACATTTTCTCTCTGCTCACCACTGGTCACAGATCCGGTCGGATCCCTTCGGCCTGTGTGTGTAGAGGACTAAAAGGTGCATCATTCACGCGGTCATCACCGCCGAGGGAGGAAACCCACACTGCCGGAGGGGCCCGATCCTCTGCCGTGTCGTTCTCTTGACCTGGCGCCCGGCTTGGGAGGTCCTCCGACCCTTCTTCCGCTCTGCCGTATTGTCCGGCAGATCCGACTGCCGCCCCGACATCCGCGACCCTCGGTATAAGTTCTTTGAAAGCGGCCTTGCTCTCTGCTGACTCCCCGTGTTCGCATGTGCATCTTTTACTACTCCCATCAGCTCTTCCAAAGCCACCTAAATTTTTAGTATTATTAGAGGTAAAGCTACTTCAAGCATTCGAATCTAGGGCTTTGTTCAAACAATGAAGAAAGGGGGGGAAGTTGTAGCATGAATCTCGGACTTGATTCAAAGAGGAAATAATATGGTGAAAGTAGTAGAGACCGGATACCCAACCGGTCTCTTGGTTGAAAAGGGAAATAATGGGAAAAGCAGATACAAACTGGATAAGGAACAGATCTATTATTGGTTGAAAAAAGGATAGAAAGTGGCGGTGGTGGACAAGTCAATAGAGTATGTCGAGGATTAGATTTCTGCCATCACATAGTAAAAGGTCTCGAGATTAGATTCTTTGCCCTCACATTGTAAAGGTCTCGTGGATTAGATTCTTGCCCTCACATAGTAAAAGGCCTCGAGGATTAGATTTCTTTGCCCTCACATAGTAAAAGGTCTCGATTAGATTTGCTGCCCTCACATAGTAAAGGTCTCGAGATTAGATTTGCCACCCTCACATAGTACAAGGTCTCGAGATTAGGTTTCTTTGCCCTCACATAGCATGAACAAACTCGGCATCACCACTTTATGCCTCCTTATAGGTACCTTGTCTGATGATCGTCCACTATCGCATGTCCTTGTACCAACCTTTTGTTGTTGTTAATGTAAGGCGCATGTAAAATGAAGCGATCTGCTGTTACCTTAGGGACATGTCTAACCAGTGTTATTGTTAATCTAATGCCTCTAGTGATAAGATGCAATTAAACTGTGTTACAAATGGCACTCCTACTGTTTCCCCCAGTATGATAAGTAAGTTGCTCCTTTACGCTGCTAAGCGTCCTGGTGTCTCCATGGTCCCATGCCCTTAAACCAACTCTTTAGCTATTGTTGATTTACTGTTTCTGGTAAACAAGCAATGCCACCATTAAAGTAATCCCATATTTGAGGAATCTCATTGTTGATCGTAATGCTTCTGGTAACATGAAGCATTGCTAACGTTTTAAAATTTCTACTGTCCTTGCGTGATTGCCATGAACATAATTAAGATGCTTCTTTTCATTTTTTATATGTTTCGTATATTCTTATTGACCAACAACTATTTACTTTCTATCTTTTTGTGCAGATAGGGATATCCATTTCACCTTGTTGCTCTTGTGACCTTTTGGTGAACTGCACAAAACACTTTTTTTGGAATGAGTGTCTTGTGCAGTTCAACTAAAATATCACGTGGGCAACATCTCTCAATTTTGGTGGAACTGCACAAAATGGTGATTGGAGTTTCCAAAATCTCTGTCAAGTTCTGTTGGTAATCTCGTGCAGCATTTTATTAGCCTTTGCAAGATGGAGCCATCCTTTGTCACCACAATGGCACTTTATTTTAGTGGAACTGCACAAAAGGATAAGAAAATTATAGTTGCACCTTACATGAGCGGACAGCCAACCTTAATGTTCCTCAATTTTAGTGCAACTACTAAAGAAGAACACCTTGACTCATGAGAGCAAGTACTTCTTGCTAGCTGAATGATGCAATCTTTGCTTCATTTGGTGAAGCTATGAAAAAAGCGCTTGAATTGAATCATGGAGCTGGAGGTTGACCTCATCCTAGTGGAGCTGCAGGTTGAGTTCAAGGAGGCCCTATTAAAGTGAAATCATGATCTTCTTGTTTGTCTTTGTGCAAGCAGGAATACTCAACTTCTGAGATGTTGTGACGGTCAAGAGCATTCGCGGAGTTCTTGATTGTATGACATGGCTAGCCAAGATGGATTTAATCCCGATATTCACTTTATCAAAAGGCTCTAATGGGTTGGTTCTGAATCTTGCAAGCTGGGAATCAATGAGATGTGTAGGCATCTTTGTTGTACTTACTATTTGAATATTATTTGTTGGTTCTGAATCTTGCAAGCTGGAAATCAATGAGATGTGTAGGCATCTTTGTTGTACTTATTATTTGGATCTTATTTGTTGGTTCTGATTCTTGCAAGCTGGGAAGCAATGAGATGTGTAGGCATCTTTGTTGTACTTATTATTTGGATCTTATTTGTTGGTTCTGAATCTTGCAAGCTGGGAAACACGGCATAATGATGCATAGGACAACAACCATAACAAACAGTTCAAACTTGGTAGTATTATCTTTGTGAAAGTGCGACAAATGTGCTGATCGTGTGCGTCCTGAGAATAATAATTCTAATTGTTCTGCATGTTGATCCTGTGGCACTGATAGAACGAGCCTGCATTGCTTGTTTTAAGTATAAATTTCTATAAAAGCTAATTAAATTTAAGTAAAGTGACCACAAACTCCTGTTATTACAGTACCAATACTGACCGCTCGTGAACCGGCGTGTGGCGGAGTAGGTTTCTTAATGGGCGTTTGAATGCCTTGAGGTGCATCTTCTACCGGCGTCTGGCGAGATGAGGAGGGTAATGCTTGTTGTCGCCTGTACACACTCAGTTTACTATTGAATCCAGTTCCCCAAGAGCTGAAAAACGAACTGCTGTCGCTGCCTACACACTTGTTCACTCGAAGAGAATCCAATGGCGATCCGAGGGGTGAGCCTGCTGGATATGGACTTCAGCAAGGAGTTCCCCTTTGAGTTTGCCGTTCAGTCCAATGGCTACACCAAGTTGAATGTGATGTACACCAATGATCTGGACTCAGTGAAGCTCTGCCTCGCTGAGGGAGTCCTGGACTAGGGGGTGTCCGGACAGCCAGACTATCAATATCCGTCGGACTACAAGACTACGAAGATACAAGATTGAAGACTCCGTCCCGTGTCTGGATGGGACTTTCCTTGGCGTGGAAGGCAAGCTTGGCAATACGGATATGTAGATCTCCTACCATTGTAACCGACTCTGTGTAACCCTAGCCTCCTCCGATGTCTATATAAACCGGAGGGCTTTAGTCCATAGGACAACATACATTACAACAATCATACCATAGGCTAGCTTCTAGGGTTTAGCCTCCTTGATCTCGTGGTAGATCCACTCTTGTACTACCCATATCATCAATATTAATCAAGCGGGGCGTGAGTTTTACCTCCATCGAGAGGGCCCGAACACAGGTAAAAACATCGTGTCCCTCGTCTCTTGTTACCATCCGCCTAGGCGCACGATTCGGGACCCCCTACCGAGATCCGCGGTTTGACACCGACATTGGTGCTTTCATTGAGAGTTCCTCCGTGTCGTCACCGATAGGCTTGATGGCATCTTCAACCAACAACGCTGTCGAGGTGAGACCTTTCTCCCGGACGAGATCTTAAATTCGGCGGCCGCCTGCGGGTCAATTCACTTGGCCATCTGGAGCAGATTAAGCTTCGCCCCTGGCGTCGAGTCGATTTGGAAGCTTAAACTTCATGGCCGATATCCGCGGAGACTTGATCTTGACGGACTCGAGCCACAGCCAAGCGTGTCGCGGCTGTAGCGATGGGCATGATCTGGCTCTGCCGAACAAGTGCCTTGGTGGCGCTGCGGATCCGCTTGACCATTGGCGGAGCCGATCGCCCGGATCGAGGTCGGTGGATAAGCGCCGCCACAGGGGCTTCAACATCCACGGCGATGGGCGAACACTAATCTTGTCCCTTGCGAAACTTCGTGATTCGGCGCCGGACTCCTTGCGGACTCCGAACCTCCGCGCCCTACCAATCGATCCGAATTGGGCGCGGTTATGGAATTCACCGCCGGACATCTTCCAACACTTCGCCTTTTGGCGATATCCTGAATTCACTAAAGCATCTCTCATTTGTCGAAGAGTCTGGCGGACTATGGCGGGATGGTTGAAATGCAGACGGCGAAGAAATTCAGAGCCCACCCACCACCCACTTTGTAGCCATCGGCGATTTAACCGACATGCTAGACTACGACTCGAAGTCATCGGCGCTATGGGCGGCGATGCGGAGGCGAGCGAGAACCAGCGCCTAAAGGGCACTGGAAGACCACCTCGTCATACGACATATACATGGTGGACACCCCCAAAGATGGGGACGGCGAAGAAACAGCGGAGGCAAACTCCTTAAAGAAGCAGCCCAAACGCCAGCGTCAGCGGCGCCGCTCTAAATCCCGCCATAGTAAGAATGGAGATTTCGGCACAGGAGATAATAATACTCCAGAGAGTGCCGAACACAATCCCCTCCAGCAAAATTAAGCGCAGGAGCATGCAGAAGCAAGCCCGCATGAGGGGGCGGCAGACGAAGAGGTCGAGGATCATAACTATATGCCTCCCTCCGAAGACGAAGTAAGCCTCAACGATGACGAATTCGTCGTACCCGAGGATCCGGTCGAACAAGAGCGCTTCAAGCGCAGGCTTATTGCCACAAACAAACAGCCTAAAGAAAAAGCAGCAGCAGCTTCAAGCTGATCGGGACCTGGCTGGCGATCGATGGACCGAGGTCCTTGCGGCGAAGAGTATAAACTTCGAGCGTCCCTCAAAAGTTACCCAAGACGCAAGCTGCTCCCCGATTAGAGGAGGAAGCATCGTACCTCCATCACCGGCGCACTATATGGTGACCGACCACCCGTGGTCGTGACAGAGAGGCATCGAGCCCCAGCCAAGACCATACCACAGCACGCTCCAAAAGTACGAAGCCAAGAGGAGCGCGCGGACTTGCGAGACATATTGGAGGACAAAGCAAGGCAATCCAGATCCATCTATGGATCACGTGGGCGCCCTCGACCCACGGCGAATACCGTCATGCGGATACAATAACCCGGCGGGCGAACACAGCGAGACAGCGCTCTCTCGAGCTGCGTCGCGATATCGCTCATCTGGGCGCGCGACACCCGCTATGCTTCATCAGCGAAGTAATGGATCATCGGATCCCGAAGGGTTTAAACCCGTAAACATCGAATCTTCGATGGCACAACAGACCCCACGGTGTGGATCGAAGACTATCTTCTCCACATCAATATGGCCCATGGCGGCAATCTCCACGCCATTAAGTACCTCCCTCAAGCTTAAAGGACCAGCTCGGCATTGGCTTAACAACTTGCCCTTGAGTCAATTGGGTGTTAGGAAGACACGAGGCTGCATTCCTTGACAACTTCCAAGGCACATATGTGCGACCACGAGACGCCGATGACCTAAGCCACATCATTCAGCAGCAGACGAATCGGCGGACAATTACAGACACGGTTCTTGACGAATAAAAATCAAATCGTCATTGTCCGGATGCAGAGGCCCTTGCAGCCTTCAAACATAACATCCGGGACGAATGGCTAGCCCGGCACCTAGGGCAGGAAAAGCCGAAATCCATGGCAGCCCTCACATCGTTAATGACCCGCTTTTGCACGGGAGAGGACAGCTGGCTAGCCCACAGCAACAATCTCCGTAAAAACTCTGGCAGTTCGAATACCAAGGACAACAACGGCAGGTCACGACGAAACAAAAACAAGCACCGCATTAACGGCGACGATAAGGAGGATATGGCCGTCAATGCCGGATTCCGAGGCTCTAAACCCGGTCAGTGGAAGAAGCCATTCAAAAGAACCACTCCGGGTCCGTCCAATCTGGACCGAATACTCGACCGCTTATGCGGATACGGCACCTCTGAAAAGCCAGCTAACCACACCAATAGAGATTGCTGGGTATTCAAGCGAGCCCGCAAGTTAATGCGAAAACAATGACAAGGGGCTAAATAGCGGCGATGAGGAAGAGACCCGACCGCCCGAACAACAAAGGACGAAGGGTTTTCCCCATAGAAGTGCGGACGGTGAATATGATATCGCGACCCACATACCCAAGAGGAGAGAAGCGCGCACTCTGGGGCGTCTATGCGATGGAGCGATCGCCCCAAAGTTCAACCCATGGTCCTCTTATGCGATCACTTTCGATCGAAGAGACCATCCGACCAGCATCGCCATGGCGGATTCGCGCATTGGTTTTAGACCCAATCGTCGATGGGTTCCACCTCACGAGAGTCCGATGGACGGCGGTAGCAACTTGAACACTGCTTTATCGGGATACGGTCATAAAATGGGCATAGACCCATCAAGGATTAAACCTACAAAGACAACCTTTAAAGCGTCATACCGGAGTGGAAGCCAAGCTATGCGAGCTCGATCCTGCTGGAAGTGGTCTTGGATCCCGGATAATTTCGGGCGAAGAGTTAATCTTGACATAGTCCCGTTCGCAGCGGCTATCATGCCCTGCTCGGACGAACAGCGTTTGCAAAATTCAATGCGGTGCCGCACTATGCATACCTAAATCTCAAGATGCGAGGCCCTCGCGAGTCATCACGGTCAATGGGAATACGGGCGCTCCTCGAGCGGAGGAACATCTGGCTGCTCTCGTGGCGGAAGTCTGAGCAGCCTTCTAAGGCAATTCTCGAGTCCGGCCGTTAAAGGCGGATATGACAAAAGCGCCCGGAGCAATGCCAACCAAGACCACTGGCGCGATCGAGCGCGCCAGAGTAATCGGCCCTAACCCTCGCCCGCGCATGATCGCAAGAATAACACTCGCGTACATCATTACACTTTGGAGATACCATGGGCACAGGGGGGGGCACGATCGCGAGCGGACCCGAGTGCGGTTCGACCACACGGGGACTCGCAAGTGTGCCCCCCTTTTCTATTTTTCTTCTTTTATGTACGCGGGACTCGTTAATCGAAGCCTGTCCGTGGCGAACTGCCGAACTCATGATGCAACGATCGGGGGACTAAAGAAGGCCGCGACGAACATCCGGTGGTCTCACTTACGAGCATTAAATTCGATTATATACACCAAGTCTGCAGCTCATCACGGAGGGGACATGTTTATTTAGTCCAAATCCCTTGCTTACCGCACTATTTGTATCGATCCGCTCTACTAGCAGACTTTCTTTCATAAATAATGCAGCACCTTTTTATTGCAATGGCATTATCTTTTATATATATGTTCATTACATGACATCTTGCACCGTATATTTTGATGCGGCTGAATCGCCGAGGGCTTCATTCCCCAAATTATGGTGTGATTAAGTCCAAACACTTTCACAAGTGCGGCACCCGAACTTATAGCATTATATGAATCGGCTCGAATCATGTCTTGGGTCAATAGTTGGGTTTGCGGCTCCCATGTTTTGGTGCCTTACGTTCCGTTCCGTCGGCTAAGGTCGCCTTTGGGAGAACCACTGCGATTGCGCTGATTGAGCAGGCGGCGCCTCGATGGAAAGCTAAACCGGCGGCATGATAAGGCGAGAGCGGTTCTCTGTTCGAGAGGTTTTCGGGTCATAAAGACTCACGCCCCTTGACGAAGTTCGGACAATGTCCGAAGAAGGCGTGGATAGCGCCCAGTTCGGTCTTCGAATACCGGGGCTTCGCTGAAATTTAAAATTATAGAATTCTATGGCTAAGTGAGAGTGTTCAAGCATTATAAGTCCGGTTGCCTTGTTCGTTGTGTTGAGTGCCTCCCTCGATGGACCCAACAATGGGAACAAGAGTGCTCATGTTTATCCCGAACACCCCACTTTCATGGCTCGGGGCTGAAGCCAACGACTTGCCACCTCTCGAGATTTTATAAGCGGCCGCCTGAAGGTAATATTTTAAATTAAACAAGCGTTGCTCATGGTGCATATGAGCGAAGTTTTCAGCGCCGCGGGATAAATACATAGCGAGTTCACTCAAAGATTACATTTCGAGAGCACTCATACGCAATATCGCAGGCTCCCTTCAGACAATTTTATAATACTTCTCCGGCGACGACGATACTCCCTGCCGGTGGCGGTGGATCCGTGAAGCTTCTCCGCATCAACTTGCCCGGTGCACCTTTGTGCGGGCAAGGGCCCGACAGCGCCTTCAATACAGTGGGCGCTTGATGACCTCCACCTAGGGGCATGCACCCACCAGCCGCCCGACGAGGCCAAAGTAGCTCCAGGCATGGCCTGTCGAGCCTGGCCGGACTATGAGACCCTTCATGGCCTCCTCGGCTACCTTGTGGAGTTCGACCACTGCTTTTGCTGGTCGCTTAGGGGCACCGGATGGCGGCCTCGGCGTCTTGAGACCGAAGACCTTCTCCGTCGAGCTCCCTCCTCGCCCACGATAGAATCTGGCGGCATCGGGCACTTTTCTGGGCAGATCTGCAAACGCCTCGAGAGCTCTAAAGCGAGTAAGTGTCGGGTAGTTCACATTAACATGCCCGCTTTGCATGAAAAATGCCTTACCGCTGCTATCTTCTTTATATCTTCAACCTCTGAAGGGCCTTACGGGCCTCGGCCTTGGCGGACTTGGCACTTTCGAGGCGAGGCAAGCTCGGACTCTTGAGTCTTGAGTCACGCCCAAACTCTCATGCTTTTCCATGAGAGCACGGAGCTCTTGCCGAACTTCCGCCACCCGTGCCTCTTGTTTTTCTCGCTCGGCCCGTTCATGGCCGCCTGCGTTCGGCCCACGGACACAGCCTCCTTGTGGCTGCCACCTCGTTAGTGGCCCCTGCAATACCGCATTATCTTTGTTAATTTTATTGCAACCGAAATCCTTTTTCATAAGGTACCAATTCAAAGTGGTGTTACTCACCTTCTTTTCCTCGAGCTGCCTCTTGGCATGGCGAGCTCTTGCTTAGACCGCTCGAGATCCTTCTTGACACATCGACCTCCGCCGTTAACGCGGCGAGAGGCAGCAGCGCAGCCTGCAAACCCATATTGACATATTTTTAGCAACCTGCGCATATCTTGTTCGATCCTCGGTCGGCTTTTCTTTCGAACACAGGCGAGCATCGAGCACTCTTGGCTGTCTATGCGGTACTACATTACATAATTTTAACTTCTTACCTCAAAGCTTGTTAGAAGGCTGCTGCGAGCTTGTCGGCCCGCTCTTAGCGAGCTGGACCTTCTCAATCACCGCACTCATGATAGTGCGGTGTTCTTCCTCGATGGAAGCGCCTTTAAGCGCCTCCAACAGGTTATCCGGCGCCTCCGGTTGGACGGAGGCCGCCGGCGTCGCGGTCCTGCCCTCCTTTCGAAGGGGCCGCTTGCCGGACTCTGGAACCACTGCGGGTTCCAATGTAGAGTCCGGCACAAAGTCCGGGAGGCTGCCTGACGGCGCCTCCGGAGCCTCCTCCTGATGGGTCCCTCTCTGGGATCCCACCTCGGCGTCTTCGCCACGGGGGGTAGTGGCGGTCGGAAGTGAGTCCACATCCGACGGGGCCAATGACCCGCTTGATGAAGCGGGAAGATCATCATCGGCCGGACTACGGACAGAACGCGGCATTAGAAGGACACTACGTGACATAAAAGAAATTACACATCAAGGATCCGGATACTTACGATCTTGCCGGACGCCTGGCCCTTGGAGGCCACTCATCCTCGCCAACGTTGGTGTTGGTGAAACTGTCCGGGGGGATAGTTCTCCCCCTCTTGGACCCTTCGGCCTCCCCGATTGGGGAAGCCTTCCTCTTCTTCTCTCCCTCCTTCGGGATAGAATACTCCTCCTCCTCATCTTGAGGAGGAGTCCTCGTCGTCGTCGACGCCTTTGATTCTTGGGAACTCTTTCGAGTCCCCACGGCCACCTTCTTGGCCTTCTTCTCCGGCACCACGTGCGGTGCCGGTACCAGCAGCCCTGCTAAGCGGGCGTCCACTAGGTCTTCTGGCATGGGAGCCGGGCTGATAAACATCTTGGCCTTCTCCATCCATTCCTGTCAAAGGAAGAGGCAGAATGTGACCTCACTAGAGTCAATTTAATTATCACACGTGTCCCGTAATGGGGTTGAAACACTTACCTCGTCAGTTGGATACTGCGAGCTGAATCCGCGGTCTTCGGTCGCGGATGCGGGGGCTTCGGCGCCCTTGAACAGCACCCTCCAGGCGCCTTCGTATGTTGTATCGAAGAGCCCGCTTAGCGCCTGGTGCTGTTCCGGATTGAACTCCCACAAATTGAATGCCCGTTCTTGGCATGGGAGGATCCGCCGGATGAGCATGACTTGGACCACGTCGACGAGCCTGAGCCTATTGCTCACCATCTTCTTGATGCATGCTCGGAGTCCCGTCACCTCCACCGGATTGCCCCACTGCAAGCCCTTCTCTTTCCAGGAGGTGAGCTGCGTGGGGATGCCAGATCTAAACTCGGGGGCCGCCGCCCATGTAGGTTTGTGCGGCTCGGTGATGTAGAACCACCCCGATTGCCACCCCTTGACGGAATCCACAAAGGTCCCTTCGAGCCAAGGGACGTTGGGCAATTTGCCCAACATGGCGCCTCCGCATTCCGCTTGCGTGCCCTTCACAACCTTCGGCTTGACGTTGAAGGTCTTAAGCCACAGGCCGAAGTGGGGCCGGATGCGAGGAAGGCCTCGCACCACGACAAACGCCGAGATGTTGAAGATGAAGTTGGCGCGGATCGTGGAAATCCGGGCCGTAGTAAAACATGAGCCCGGGACAAATGGATGGAGCGGAAAGCCCGATCGCGGAGGAAGTGGGGAGGAAGACGACCTCTCATGAGGCCGAGGTAGGGATGAGCTGCCCTTGTCGAGGCAGCCGATCGCGATATCGCCGGAAAGGTATCCGCGCTGCGCAGAAGCTGGTGATGTCCTCCTCCTTAGCGGTGGAGGCCAACCATTTACCTCCCGCTCCGGACATATTCGGAGAAGGTCGAGGTGAGATGCGCGAGCTCGGGCGTTGGAGCTTGAGTTCGCGGGGATGGAAGCAAAGAAGGAAGAAGGCGTAGGTGAGAAGGTGAATCCTTATCCCTTATATACAGGCGGACAAAACTATGCGTCCCCCACCCGCCTGGTAAGACTCGCTTATCTCCCAAGCGCCACCATCAATGGCGCGGTTGGGTTACCCACGCACGTATTGATGAGAATCCCGGAATACGGGGAACACGATCTCTGCGCTCGACAAGGCGTGCCAAGGGAACGCGCCGCTAAACGTCTTGAGGTGGTATAGTAAAAATGATTCAAACAAAGGCTTGGTAGCGGTGTGATGTCACGCCGCATAATACGTCGCAGATTGAACTAAGTGTACATTTTATTCTCTCCACGGTGGAATGTGGAAT
>JAHHZJ010003398.1:0-52609 GCA_021437245.1 Aegilops speltoides
GCCCTCCTCTTCTCCCTCGAGGCCCACCGAGGCCCATTTACCCCGGGGGTTCGGTAACCTCCGGTACTCAGTAAATTCTGTTTTCACCGGAACCATTCGAACTCCAAACATAGGCTTCCAATATATCAATCTTTATGTCTCGACCATTTGAGACTCCTCATCATGTCCGTGATCACATCCGGACTCCAAACTTCTTGGTACATCAAAATACATAAACTCATAATAAGCATCATCGAAACCTTAAGCGTGCGGACCCTACGGTTCGAGAACAATGTAGACATGACCTAGAACTATTCTCGGTCAATAACCAACAGCGGGACCTGGATGCCCATATTGGTTCCTACATATTCTCGAAGATCTTTATCGGTCGGACCGCATAACAACATCGTTGTTCCTTTGTCATCGGTATGTTACTTGCAGAGATTCGATCGTCGGTATCCAATACCTAGTTCAATCTCGTTCACGGCAAGTCTCTTTACTCGTTCCGTAATACATCATCTCACAACTAACTCATTAGTTGTAGTGCTTGCAAGGCTTAAGTGATGTGCATTACCGAGAGGGCCAGAGATACCTCTCCAGAGCAATCGAAGTGACAAAACCTAATCTCGAAATCGCCAACCCAACATCTACCTTTGGAGACACACTGTAGTACTCCTTTATAATCACCCGATTCACGTTGTGACGTTTGGTAGCACCAAAGTGTTCCTCCGTGGCGGAGTTGCATAATCTCATAGTTACAGGAACATGTATAAGTCATGGATAAAAGCAGTAGCAACATACTAAACGATCGTGTGCTAAGCTAATGGAATGGGTCATGTCAATCAGATCATTCTACTAATGATGTGACCTCATTAATCAAATAACAACTCTTTGTTCATGGTCAGGAAACATAACCATCTTTGATTAACAAGCTAGTCTAGTAGAGGCATACTAGTGATATGTTTGTTTGTTTATTCATTCACACATGTATCATGTTTCCGGTTAATACAATTCTAGCATGAATGATAAACATTTATCATGAAATAAGGAAATAAATAATAACTTTATTATTGCCTCTATGGCATATTTCCTTCAATCTGATGAAGTCACAGCGACAAGTCTTTTTTCGTAATTAAGCATGACATCTGCTTCATTTGCTTCAACTTATATTTTTTTTACTATTCTACTAGCATATCCCCTGCCATGCAAGAGTTTTTGTATTGGATAAGATAGGTTTCAGTCATAGTATGGAGGAAAGAACGTTTACTTGAAGACCGAGCATGGTTATATTTTCCATGCGGTTATACAATTCAGAGACGACTACACCTATTTTGGATGCAAAACATGGCGAGCACTATGCAAGACTTATGCATTTGAGCTCGATATGGTTATCACCTTTGATATTCGTCCAGGAAGATGATATTGAAGGTAATACCGACATCCGGGTCAATCTGCAAATGTCTCCGATTATACCATTATGTAAGTTTCTCAATCATATTTATGTCTTTGATATTGTTTATTCAAAAATAGTTGACAACTAATTTGTATTGTCAACTTATTTCCGTGCAAGCAAACATGTCCGGTAGCTTGGTAGGCAGGACCGTATACTATCACGGGGCTGAACTCAAGCTGCGAGGAGCTCGGTCATTATGTTTCATGGCTTGAGGATCTTGATACTGTCAAGACAAATTTTCTTCTGCATTTAGAAATCTTAGTACTGAAAATGTGCGACCAATAGTGTTCGTAATGAACTACGGTCACATCCATTTAAGAAGGATGGTAAGATTTTTACTTTTTATCCTCATTGCATCTTTTCCATACATTATTTTTGAAGCTAAACTTCATTGCTAAGTATGTTACCATACGATGTTCTTCAATAGGGACTCCCGATGAATGTTGTGCCTTATGGGATCGAGACTAAAGGTATCATGAGTATTATCAACTTACGGCCAAGATATCCTACAGCTTACTTTAGTGCATTCAAGATTAGCGACGGATGCTTAATAGTGCAAGACTGGACCAAATATGTGTTGGGGGGCGAGAGAAGTACTAGGGAGCAGCAACCAGAGGTGCCTTCCACGATTAGGAGACAGGTTCATCTGCATGCTCCAATTTGATCAAGGAGGAGAGCTACACATGTTTTATGTTCTTTTACCTAAGAGAGAGCAGCGAGGTGAGTAGCTGGCTAGAAATGAGTTTCAGGATGATGATGTGCTACACTATTACTATGATGATAAAATAGCTAGTGTTGGTGGTAATGACTATGATGATTATTATTAGCTAGTGTTAGTGGTGATTAAATAAATACTGTTTGTGATAATGACCATGATGATGATTAAATATCTTGTGCTGGCGGATTAGATTCAAGTGGAGGCAACATGTGATGCACATTGAAAGTACTACTAGTCCAAACTAGATCAAGTTTGGATTAGTAGTATACTTTTGACATGCACCACATATTGCCTCCACTTGAACCTAATCCACCTTCATTTAATACACTGTTATGGATATAATGATGTAAACCTCATAACAGCTGGTATTGTACCAATATTTGTATGATGGTGCATAAATACACTAAAAAATAAAAAAATACTAGTAGCGATGGGAATAAAACACGCTGCAAGTAGATACCTATAGCGATGGCGTGTAGTGAACAAGCGCTACAGACTATTTGTCCTAGCGATGTAGCGTGATGGCGCAGCGTTATTGCTAAGCAATAGCTATGGCGCCTTATTAGTAGCGCTGCCATGAGGGCACAAAACACGCGCTACTGCTAGGGTTTTCCCTAGTAGTGATAGTTTGACTTCACGTGGGGGCACGGATTTGTTTGCGCGAACTGTGCCTTTCAGGAAAGGAAAAAAACGTGTTTTCTCTCTTTTTTTCTTCCACGAGAGGCACATATTTACTTCTCGTGGAGGCACAGATTTGCTTCCACGGGAGCCAAAATGAGTTTTTTTGCGAGGGGCACATATTTACTACCCATGAGGCACAGTTGCTTTCGCGAGATACAAAGTTGTGCCTCTTCGAAAAAGGGAAAAGAGTGAAAAAGAAACCATGCTTCTGGTTTCGGTTTTTTGTCAGTTTTTTTGTAAAAAAAGTTTGTCGAAACCTATCAAAATGGGATATAGTTTCAAAGTAAATACGACACGAGAAATCCAACGATTTAGCAACGGTTCAAAATTTAGACACCACAGTTAAATAGATAATGAATAAACAAATCTAAAAAAACTCACAGGTTGCGACAAGTTACATGCAACATAAGAAGATGGAGCTCAGAGGAGATATGATCAGGTCACCAACTGGCCAGACTCCTACCAAGATTCGCACGAGCACAAGATGGTATCCATACTTCAACATGAGCACTTGATATGTTGTTGTAGTTCATGCCTTGATATCTTGTTGCTGTTTACGTAGTAGACTAACAGCATATTGTAATCGTGGAAGAGCAAAAGGTTGGAGTGGGCTCAGGCAATGTGGGATAACAGATGTCAGACAAAGATCTGAAGCAGAAGAACAAGAGGAAGAAGAAGAAAGAGGGAGCAACAAAAGCGAGGAAGAGGAAGCACCTAGTTAGTATCATTGAACTATCCTTATTCAGCCGTGTTGGCTCTTAATAACTTGTACTGTCATTTGCTAGTAGCTAGGATAAACTGCCATTTGTTTCCTAGATAGGACAAAACAATGTTTAGTGTGTGTGGTAAGATCACCACTAGCGAGAAGTGGTGATCACATCTTTAGCCGTTTGCAACCAAACAAAGTGTTGTTTGTTTAACAACAACAACGCACGCAACCAATCAGCATCGCTGACTAGTTGATTCCTTCATGCAGGAAGCCTAATGCAGACAATCAAACTACATACAGATGTTGGTTTTTAGTCCGCATTTGCCCAACCAGGCCCAACTGGGACAAGTATGCAATGCATGCACTTTCAGAGATTTCAACCAAACGCGCTCTATATGAACAATTTTTAAAAGGTGTGAATAATTTTAATTAATACACAAACTCAAAATACGTTCAATATCTTTCGTAATGAATGACTTTTTTTATTACATGAACATTTCTTTCGAAATAAATAAATGTTTCTAATAGCACTAAAACTAAATGATTTTTTTTAAATATGGGAACAATTTTTGGAAACACATGGGAATTTGTATAAATTATGTGATCATTTTGAAAAATGTGTGAACACTTTTCGTAGTACATGAATATTTTCAAATACACAGAATTATTACACGGTTTACATTTCATACGTGATGAATATTTTTGATACCGTATTAATACTTTCTTTAATGCACGACACCCATTCTCTGAAATACATGTTGAACACATTTTAATACGTAATAATTTTTTGGTAATACAAGATGAACATTTGTAATGTATGATGAGCAATTTTTTTTAATATGCATACACAAACATATATCAAAATACACATTTGTATCTGCGAACATTTTTTATGTAAGTGAAGATTTTTTTAAACACGCAAGTTTTACCCGAAAGAGTAGAGAAAACAAAAGGTATTTAAAAAAATCCAGAAGAGAAAATTATAAAATATAATGATTGATCTGTTTACTTCGCTCTTTTTTAGTGAAATGCGTTGCTACTTTTCTTATGTTTAAGGAAGTGCATTGCTAGTTTTTTAAAAGGCAAACTTGCAAAACTTTATTCTCCCAGAAAATATGTTTACAGGAAGAAGAATAGGATCATATGGCTGGCTAAACCTGGCCAAGCCCTAGAACTAGAGCATGCTTTGCGGGGTTCTGAGCTTTAAAATTGAAGTTTTGGAGCTCACGGACGAAGCTACAGAAATAGAAAAAAAGTCAGGGATGTTCCTTGATTTCATATATGGTTGCATCATAGCTAGCTGCCGATCCCTTCTCAATATCGTCGATCATCACCACTTTCTGCAGAGCAATGCAATGTGTATCTGCTCTCTAGTGATGTTGGTGGGCCTGGCAATGAAGAGCCCAAATCCAGTTAAGGGCTTTCCCTCTCTGGCCCATTTGTCGGAGCCCTGAGATTTTTGGAAGGTCGAGAACCCAAAATCCCCAAATCCGCTTGCTTCACTTCAACCATTCCACCCCAATGGTGCCGCCGGGCTGCATCCAAGCCACACCGTCGGAGCAGACGGCTCTCCAGGACGAGCTCCTCGAGGACATCCTCCTCCGCCTGACCGCGGCCGCGGACCTTGCCCGCGCCTCGACGGCGTACTCTACCCTGCGCTGCGCCATCATCGACCACTCCTTCCTCCGCCGCTTCCGCGCCCTCCACCCGCCGACTGTCCACGGCATATTTTCCATCACCTTTCGCCCGGCCCAGCACCCCCATCCCTCCGCCGCCACCGCCCGCGCCTTTGCCGCCGCGGAGGTCGATTTCTGGTGCTCCTTTCTCCCCTCCATCGAGCGTTGGTGCCACCGTGACTTCTGTGACGGACGCGCCCTCTTCTCTAGCGTCCCCGAGGGAAGCAGCTATGCTCCCGGCGATTACAAGCGCCGGGACTTCGCTGTTTGCGACCCCCTATACCGTCTGCTACCTGCCATTCCGGACGAACTAGCCGTGCTAGTTCATCAGCTGGATATCCTGAACTTCGAGCCCTTCCTTGCTCCTCCTGCCGATGATGAAGACACTACTTCATTCAGGGTAATATGCCTGGTGCAGTGCAGAACCAAGCTTGTCCTCTTTGTCTTCTCGTCGGGTGCCGACGAATGGCGTGCTGTTACCTTTGACAGTTGGATCGCTTTGGTGACAAGTCCTGATAACCAGGCTCCAGCCTCTCACTTGACATGGGCCTTAGGGCGCTACTATGCGCAAAAATGCTTCTGTTGTGCTGTTTATCCGTCCAACAGGTTGCTCATGCTTGATACACACACGATGGAGTTCTCTGATGTCGACCTCCCACATCAACATGTCCCTGGCCAAATGATCCCAATGATGGCTTTTGTAGAGGCAGGGGAAGGAAGGGTTGGGATGTTTACCCTCCTCAGTCTTATTGATGATGACATGTATTACCTCCACTATACCAACTTGCAAAAATATGGAGATGGTGCAAACAAGTGGCAATCAGTGGCGGTAATCTCCTTACCCTTGCATTATCGATATACGATCATGGGTGTAGCTGGGGGATACTTACTCCTGCAAGGGAATCCAGAAAACCTGCATTCGGTCCCTTTGCCAGAAAGGCCAGATTTGGACTGTTTTTCACTCAATCTCCAGGAATTGCAGCTTGAGTGGTTCTGTGCAAATAAATACATGATTGGGGGTGCCCCTCTATATGCCGGTTTCCCACCATCCTTGATGCCACCAACTGTTTGAAGTGGTAAGCTTGTTCCCAGACTTTGCTTGTATTTTGCATGCCATATGGTAGGACATTGTGATATGATGCAAGTATTGGTTGATGGTAGTATCCCTGTAATTCTACTTATTTGAGCAAATGGTCATCAGTGCGGATGTAGCCAAGTTATATTCTGTCCTTTGTGAACCTCTAGGGCTTGTTTGTGTTTAGGTTCTTCTAGTGGTCTTTTTATCTGTACAATTAGATAGCTGCGAAACTCGGGAAAGCAAGAGCCATTTGTTTCACAGTGTATATATTCTTGAAAGTTGGAACCACGGTCCGTACATATATAGCAAATATAGCAAATATAGCAAATAGACCATCCGGTCTGAGTATATATTCTTGAATATGATGAAGGGAGACCGGGCTGTCATGCTTATGATGATCACCCTCGCATGCGCCGCAGTACTTTCACAGTGTAAGTATGCCTAGACGAGAGGTAAACATTGAGAATTCTTATAAAGTTTTAGTTGTTTCAAAATACATCTGATCACCGCCATGTGTTGACGAACTACGTACAAAGTGAATCCAAGAAAATTCTCAAAAACTGTTTGGGTGTTTCAGAAATTATCTGATCGCCTACTAACAGCCTTGTCTAATCGACCTTTGGTTGCGTATACAGGTCGAACAACGAGTCATATGATGGATGGCAGCAAGCTCCAGATGTGCATATGCCCACAGATCCCTTCGCCCAGCTGCCCGAATAATGTGTGTTACTGTTGTGTAACGTACCCTTGGGGATCGGATCTAGGAGGAAGAAGGAGGAGGGAATAGAACCGCAGAGAAGGGGAATTGGATAATCGACGGAGAGGCCGAGGATGGTCAGCTTCCGGTCCAAGTCATGTACAATAGTCGATACCCCAACTCACACCACCTGCACCGTGCTTATACCACCCGCACACACACGCTACAACTATCACACACGACTTGGTCTGTGGTTTCGTTTCCCAGCCTTCCAACCGTCGCCTTGTCTCTGACCCTGGAACCCACTAGCCTTCCAGATCCTTCTGGCTCGGTGCGGCACTCCCAGGTGATGTGACAATCTCCCCTTGAGCTGGCTTGCCCCAAGCCTGATGGGGAACATTGTTGAAGCTCCTCTGGTTCCTCCCAAGTGGCAAGAGACCTGGGCAAATCTGACCAATGAATCAAGTAGCGCGCATGGTTACCTATGCTGGTTCTTACCTCTTTACTTGCCAGGACCTGGAGCGTTCGTGCTGCATTTGCAGTATTGCCGGCTCTGGTGGAAGATCGGCTTCTACGGTAGTGTCCACTCCCAAAGCTTGTTTCAGTTGCGAAATGTGCATGACAAGATGTATCTGGCTTGCTTCTGGCAGTGCGAGACGATATGCTACCTTCCCAACTCTCGCAGTCACCTGATATGGACCATAGTATCGAAAGGCAAGTTTTTGGAATGGCCTCCGCGCCACTAAGCTCTGTATGAACGGTTGCAGTTTGAGGTAAACCCAGTCGCCTACAGCAAATTCCTTGTCGGTGCGCTTCTTGTCTGCTTGTCTCTTCATCCTGTCTTGGGCATTCTTGAGCTGCTGCTGGAGCAGATCCAGCATGATCTCCCTTTCTTTTAGCCATGTCTCTAAGTCAGGGACAGTGCACTGATCTACTTGAGTTACCCCAAACTCCCGTGGTAGTGTGCCGTAGATGACTTCAAACGGTGTTCGTCCTAGTGCTGAGTGGAAAGTGGTATTGTACCAGTACTCTGCATGGAACATCCATTTGCACCAGTTGCGCGGGCACGAGTGAACTGAGCAGCGCAGGTAGGTCTCAAGACACTGATTCACGCGTTTTGGCTGTCCATCCGTCTGGGGATGGTAGGAAGAGCTCATTCGCAGCTGTGTCTGAGAGAGGCGAAACAGCTCCTGCCACAAGTTGCTTGTAAAGACACGATCCCGATCTGATATCAATGCCAATGGAAGCCCGTGCAATTTGAAGACCTGCTGCATGTATATCTGGTATTGATCGGTCTTTGTGTAATGGTGCTTCATGGATATAAAGTGTGCATATTTGGAGAATTTATCCACCACCACCAATATCACATCATCTCCTCCTAATTTGGGTAACCCTTCGATGAAATCCAGCGATACGACCGCCCATGGTCGTTTGGGAATGGGCAACGGCTGGAGTAGCCCTGCCGGAGACACCCGTTCTGTTTTCGCTCTCTGACACGTGCTGCACTGACGTACGAACTGTTGCACCATTTTTTTCAAGTTCTTCCAAGCAAATAGCCGGCACACTCTATTATAAGTGGCGTGAAATCCGGAGTGCCCTCCTGTTGCGCTATCATGCAACGCCTTGATCAGAGAAGTCTGAATTTCAGTATCGTTGCCACTCCAAATCTTATCGTTGTATCTGATCACACCATCTTGAATGGAGTATCCTTCATTGCCGGTTGGATCTAACGACAGCCTGGTGAGCAGTTGTTGCGCTGTAGTGTCCTGTCGATTGCTCTCAGTAATGGCTTCCAGCCATGCTGGTTTGCAAACTGCCACGACTGCCAACTCCTCTGGTATGTCATGCACTCGACGTGACAGTGCATCAGCTGCTCGATTGGTTGCCCCTGCTTTGTACTGAATCCTGAATTGTATCCCTACCAACTTGGTAAATGCCCTATGTTGTATAGTGTTCAGTCTTTGATCAGTCAAATTCAGCAAGCTCTTTTGGTCTGTCCGAATGGTGAATTTCGAGTCTTTGGAGGTATGGGCCTTGATGATCATTGCGAGTAGTAAGGCCAGGCACTCTTTCTCATAAGCTGACAGCCCCAGGTTGTGGGGGGCGAGAGATCTGCTCAAATATGCCACCGGGTGATCATTCTGCATCAACACAGCGCCAATGCCGGTAGCACTCACATCGGTTTCCACCACAAACCGTTTGGAGAAGTCCGGTAATGCAAGCACGGGGGCCTCGATGAGTGCTTTTTTCAGAGCCTTGAAAGCTGCCTCCGTGGTGTCGGTCCAGACAAATGGCACATTCTTCCTCAAGAGGTCGTTGAGAGGCCGGCCGAGGATGCCAAAGTTGCGCACAAACTTGCGGTAGTACCCCGCCAATCCCAAGAATCCACGGAGTTCTTTCACTGTTGCTGGCTGTTTCCAGGTTCTCACCGACTGTACATGCTCGTCCAGAGTCGCCACTCCTGCTCCACTAATTGTGTGCCCCAAATAGCTGATCTCTCATTGGGCAAAGGAACATTTAGAGCATTTTGCGAATAGATCATTCTCCTTCAGGAGTTGAAGCACTTGACGAAGGGTATCCAGATGCTGTGAGTACATCTTCGTGTGGACCAAAATGTCGTCCATAAATGCAAGCACTCCATGCCTGTTTAATGGCCGAAAGACTGTGTTGATGACACTTTGGAACGTAGTCGGCCCCCCTGTTACTCCATACGGCAGCACCTTAAACTGAAACTGACCTTGGTGCGTCTTGAAGGCTGTCTTGGGCTCGTCTTGCTCTGCTAGCCTGATCTGGTGGTACTCTGCTTTTAGGTCTAACTTCGAGAACCATTCTGACCCCGCTAGCTCATCCAACAGCTTGTCAATGATCGGCAGTGGATAGGCATTTTTGACTGTAATCGCATTTAAGTGCCGAAAATCCACACAAAACTGCCAAGTCTGATCTTTCTTCTTGACCAACAGGACTGGCGATGAAAATGGGCTTGTACTAGGCACGATCAGCCCTGCGTGAAGCATCTCCTGTACTTGCTTTTAGATGTCCGTCTTCTGTTCTGGAGTATATCTGTAGGGACGAATGTTCACTGGTTTTGGTCCAGGTATTAAGGGAATGGTGTGGTCCCACAGCTTGCTTTTGGGTAGTCCTTGGGGTTCTGAGAAGACCACCTCATACTCTTTCAATAGTTGTTCCACTTCTGGTGTCTCGTCTGTTTTTTTTGCTGCTTGTGCTCTTGATCTGTAACTGGGTAGAGCGTAACCACACATGCAACTGCATGATCATCTACTAGCTCCTGTAATTGAGCCATGGAAATTTGGGGAACAGGCTGAAGTTTGCTTTGCACTCCTTGCAATATCACTGTCTGGCCATCCTTTTCAAATTGCAGCATCTTCTGTTCCCAATCTACCCACATTGGTCCATAGCCTTGGAGCCAATCCATGCCCACTATCATGTCATAACAGCCAAGTGACAAGATGCGCAAGTCCGTCTTGAAGCTATGTTCCTGCGTCGTCCACTCATAGCTCGGAATGATGCCCTTGCAATGCAAAACTCCATCTGCAATCTTCACAGTGATAGGATCGACCCGCTGCACTTGATCTTGCAGATGTTCAGCCACTGCTTCACTGACAAATGAATGAGAGCTCCCAGAGTCCACTAGTATGAGCACTGACTTGCCGGCTATCCTGCCCAGTAATCTGATGGTGTGTGGCGTTGTTTGTCGTGTGGTCGCGACCTTGGAAATACACATCAAGAACTCGTCATCCGACTCGCCGTCCTGCATCTGGGGTGCTTGGTTCTCCGCTTGTAAGAGTTCCAGTAACTCCTCAACAACGTGCAGCTGAACCGTGGCTGCGCATTGGTGGCCTTGACCCCAGCGCTCACCACACTTGAAGCACAGTCCTCGCACGCGCCGGTAATTGCGCAGGGCCGCGACTCTGTCTTCGTCGTGTGCCCCTCTGTCTGCACGCTCGCCTCGATCAGCACCACGGGCTGCATCCAAGCCCCGACGGTCCTCTGCTGCGACCGGCGGTGCTGGCAGCAGTTGACGAGCCAGAGGTGCGCCCAGTGCCAACAATGGGCGCGATGGAGCGCGTTGTTGTGGCACATCTTGTTGTCGAAATTCCTTCCGAGGCAACGCCTCTAGTAGCTCCTCTTGCATGGTAGCCAGAGAAAAAGCAGCATCCAAATCCTTTGGCTGATGTAACATAACACCTCCTTGAATATCAGTGCGAAGCCCTTCTAGAAAGTGTGTGCTAAAATACAATGAATCAAAACCAGGGTTATGTGCTAGCATCTGATGCATCAGTTCCTCAAATCAACCCATGTATTCGTGGACAGAACTTGTTTGTCTAAGACTGTGGAATTGCCGCAAGTGTGTTTGATATTGTTCTCTGCCAAATTTGCCACACAACGCTGCGCACAAAGCCTCCCAGGTGAAGGATGCGCTCTGTGATTCTTGCAACTGCAGCCAACGTGCTGCGTTCCCTGTGAAATGCAGTGTTGCTACCCGCACCCAAAGGTCAGATTGAACCCCGTAGACATCAAAGTACTTCTCACACTTGCTCTTCCAAAATTGCGGATTCTCCCTATCGGTGTCAAACCGCGGATCTCGGTAGGGGTCCCAATCATGCGTCTAGGCGGATGGTAACAGGAGACAAGGGACACGATGTTTTTACCTGAGTTGGGCCCTCTCGATGGAGGTAAAACCCCACTGCGCTGATTGATATTGATGATATGGGTAGTACAAGAGTAGATCTACCACGAGATCAAGGAGGCTAAACCCTAGAAGCTAGCCTATGGTATGATTGTTGTTAGTCCTCACGGACTAAAACCCTCCGGTTTATATAGACATGGGAGAGGGCTAGGGTTACATGAGTCGGTTACAATGGTAGGAGATCTACATATCCGTATTGCCAAGCTTGCCTTCCACGCCAAGGAAAGTCCCATCCGGACACGGGGACGAAGTCTTCAATCTTGTATCTTCATAGTCTTGGAGTCCGCCAATGATGATAGTTCGCTATCCGGACACCCCTAGTCCAGACTCCTCAAGAGCCTGAACCAGGCTTCAATGATGAAGAGTCCGCGTAGCATATTGTCTTCGGCATTGCAAGGCAGGTTCCTCCTCCGAATAATCCATAGAAGATTTTGAACACCAGGATGTGTCCGGCTCTGCAAAATAAATTCCATATTCCACCGTAGAGAGAATAATATTCACACAAGTTCAATCTGCTGACGTATTTCGTGGAATGACGTCACACCACGACCAAGCCTTTACTCGAATCGTTTTTATTGTTCCACCTCAGCGCGTTTTGTGAAGCGGTTTCCTTGGCACGTCTTGTCACAGCAGATATCGTGTCCCCTTATTCCGGGATCCTCATCAATACGGACGTGGGTAACCCAACCGCGCCCGTTGGCACGCCCCCTCCATCGAAGGCGAATCCCAAACGGTCACGGGGACGGCTCTTGGTATTCAACCCCTTTATAACGAGACCAAGGCCTGTTTCTTTTCTTCAATCTTCAATCGAATCCGCCCCTCGCCCCGAGTTCCAATACCCAAGGCTCCAGATTCAGGCTCTTCGAACCTTCGACAATGTACGGCTCCGACCTACAGGGCCGGTGGATGCCTTCTTCCGTCACGGAAGAAGACATGCTAAAGCTGAGAGACGCCAGGTATCTAACCGGCGAGATTTCGCATAGGCTGCCCGCCCAAGGGCAAGTCATTCCCACTCCCGAGCCTGGTGAGAGCGTGGTGTTTGTGTCTCACTTCCGTCGGGGCTTAGGCTTCCCGATGGACCCCTTCGTGAGGGGGCTCATGTTTTATTATGGGCTGGAATTCCATGACTTAGATCTGGAGTCCATCCTCCACATCTCATCGTTCATTGTTGTATGCGAAGCCTTCCTCCACACCACCCCTCACTTCAGATTGTGGCTCAAGACCTTCAACATGGAGCCGAAGATGATCGAGGAGCGGCAGGCAGAGTGCGGAGGGGCAGTTATAAGCAAGAGAGTTGACGCTCCGTGGCCCGAGGGCTGTTTTCAAAAGGAGCTCGGTTTGTGGCAACAAGAGTGGTTCTACATCACCGCTCCCAGGGGCACCAGATGGGTGGCGCCGCCTGCCTTTCGCTCGGGCCCTCCACAACGGCTGGCGTCATGGGTCAACAAAGGGTGTGGCTGTGGGCCGTCTAAGGACGTGCCATTATTGCAGGGCCGCATTCGAGACCTCCAAGAGAGGGAGATCAATCTGGTTGTAGTGGCACATGTCATGCTGATCCGGCGCCTTCTGCCCTGCAAACGTCGCCCCCTCCGCCTGTGGGAATTCAATCCGGAGGGACCGCGAGCCCTTCAAAACTTCATGGGTGCGACGCCCGTGGAGATGTATAAACTATTCTTCGGATCACAAGAGATGTGTCCGGACTTGATCGAGGATGCAGGCCTGAGCTGCAATCGCCCGGATACTCAAGTAAGTAGTCCTGTGTACGGACAGGCTGTTCGTTCATTTATCATAGACTTGTCCTTTAACCAGCTATCCCTTGAACAGGAGTGGATAGCAAAAGCAAAACTGATACGGTGTCCGGCCCCCCTCCCTGAGACCACGCCGGATCCCGTGTTAGTCAAGATGCTGGAGGCTGCGCCTTCGGAAGAGGGCAAAGGGGAAAACAGGAAAACTACCGCCTCCTCTAAGGAGGCTCTCAAGAAAGGGGGGATCGAGAATCCCTCCCTCCAGGGGGAGAAGAGGACCGCTTCTGAAAATCCGGAGGCCAAGGCCTCAAAGCGGGGGAAGAAATCTTCACCAGAGGGTCCTGCGCCAGAGAAGCCCGGCCGCACTATTTCCCCAAGGAATCAGCCCTCCAATGAGCCGTAAGTAAAAAGGGAGTTTTGTAATAAGGACATCCTGTTTTATTTCGAAGATAACTGAAGTTTTACCTTGTAGTTCGGATCTCAGCCCTTCTCAGCAGAGCTCATCTTGAGGATCTTCGTCCGGAGATGATGGAGAGCGAACGCCTCCATCTGCCGCAGACCGTCAGCGGGCGGACGACCTGAGTGTCGTCGCGGAGGGTCTCCAGAGTCGGTGGGGCGGAGAGTTCGGCACCAAGCGGTGTATGGCCGGAGGAGCTGAAGGATCTGCTCAGGAGGGCGTCTATCTCAGAAGATCACCGTACATTAATGAGTACGGTGATTGAAAGGATTTCATCCGCTGAGAGCGGGTTGCATGAGGCCATCGAAGTTTCTTGACGGGGTTTGAGGTCTGCTAAATCGATATACCTTTTGTGAGCTTTTGCACATAGAATGCGCCCTGTATGGATAGTAGCCCCTGCGACTCGGTACGTTGTCAAAAGTGTCAGCGTGCCGAGGATCATTATCTCAGTTATAAGATGTCACCACTCCTATTCAGGTGGCAGAGCGTTCGGTGGCCAGCCGGACTGATAGAGTTGCCGAACTGAAGCGGCAACTTGATGTTGCAGATGCGGACATCACGCTGGTAAATAAATGACTTGACGAGTCACAAGGTATGTGGCTTCTCCACGGACACCTAGTAAGGGAGCTTGACGCCCGTGCCTTACAACATGTATGCTTAATGCAGATGGAGCCGTTGCTATAGAGGACCTTCGGCGGAGCTTGCCCGAGCCAAGGAGCAAGCCAGAAAGAGTAATGCGGCTGCCTTGAAGGCGGCCGAAGAGCTAAAAGCCGAACAGGCTGCTCACTGCAGAAGCAGGGGGGAAATGGCCGTGAAGCTGAAGGATGCTACTAACCGCTATGAGTTCCTTGAAGGAGAACGCCGAGCGGAGCAAGAGGACCTAAAGAAGGCCACCGCGAAGTTAAGGATGCCGCTCGCGATGAGGGCTATAAAGGAGGAGCTACGTCAAAGGGGATATTGTGGCTGGAAAGCCTTTTCTGCTGCGTAGGAAGTTCACGGATCCGAAGTATGCTCAGTTGGGCCAGTTGTGGGGTGCGGAGGATGCTTATCTGAATTTGGCGGCGAGTGCTGCAGACGCAGTCACACACTTCCGGGGCCAAAAGGATCACGGAATGAAAGAGCTTTTTTGGTCGCAATTCCATAGTCCGGAGCGTCCACTTCCATTAACCGATCGGTTAGCCGAGTGGGCCGAGCTGAATAGGTTGTCAGGACTTGCCATGAAGGGATGTCGTGGCTCATTTGTGGCCTAAAAGGCCCGAGCCGAAGAGTTATTTTGGCCTGGTGCAGCAGTTCCTTGATGCGGTGCCGCATGTCAAGGCGATGAAGCAGTCGGCATGCATAGAGGGTGCACGGATGGCTCTCGCCCATGTCAAAACATACTGGGCAGAGATGGAGGCCACCGACGTTGCATCCCAGGATTCGGAAAGAAGCCGATTACCAGCTGAGCACTATTTTGAGGAAGTCCTGCAGGGCGCTCGTTTAATAAAGTCGCAGTGCTCGAAAAACATTATGTTCAAATGACATGTATGATTTGTGAAACCATGTTTCAAATATATAATATAAGGGCTTTTTATACTTGTGCGTTCAAGTATTGAAATACCTCCTGTGCGGTCATTAATGTATATGTGTATATAACCTGAAAGATGGCAGTCTTCGACTTCAGCCCCCACGCACATAGTGCGGGGGTGTTTGCAAAAAGGCGCTTTTTCACACTTAATCCAATGTCTTGGTCCTGTGAGGGAGGTGATAGCATAGCAAAGGCAACCGGACTATAATGCTTTATCACTTCCACTTAGCCATAGGAGTTCGATGGTGGGGCTACTATATAGCCCCTAGGGGCACCGCGCTCTCCGAATTCAGGCGTATGTGCTCGATCGAAATGGTCCTTCGTCAAAGCGGAGAATTCTAAACATTCGGTGGTCGATCGAGTGGTTGACCGGTCTCGCTATATCATGATGATCGGTTTTCGGCTTTCTCTCATGAGGTGCTCACCAGGCGAACCGGGCACAATCGCGATAGTTCTCCTGGTGCGCGTTAGCGATAGGGGAACGTAAGGCAGCAAAACACGGAGCCGACAAACCCAACATTTGACCAAAGACATGATTCGAGCTGATGCATATAAGGCCTAACTTCGAGGCGCCGAACACTCCCTAAGGTATTCGGTCTTGATGAAAACAGGCGGAACAATGCCCTAAGCCCCTAGTGTCAGTGCACGCGTGAAAACTTCGACGCGGCCGATGCCAAAACGCCAGCCTCCTCCTCGGTTATGGTAAGAAACCGGGGATGTGTATCAACAAGAGACAGAAAAAGGTTTACGCAGGTCTTAATTTGAAAAGAATCCTGCAACGGGTCCCTCACGCACGTCTGCGCTGTGTCTCCGCGCAGCCGTATCTCTGGACGGGTGTAGCACGTTGTTCATCTGTAAAAGAGAAGAACTTAGTTTGAAAAAAAAAGATCGTGTGAAAAATGTATTTTTAAAATAAACAGAGTATGATTCAAAAAATGAATAAAATTGAGCTTTATTGGCTCTTATTGTACATGTGTGCAGCCCCTTGTAGGGGGGGGGGTACACGGCTAGTAAGCCCCTTGTTTATTTATGCCGGACTCGCCTAACCGTGTCCGGGGTCTTAATGACCTGTTTAGGTGCTTCAATAAGCAAGGCCGGATGAATGCGTGACTGTCAAGGCAGTCTCACGTTCTTCCGTATTCGAGGAACACTCGAAGTTTCCTTTTAATGAGATGATGCCACGTGGACTGGGCATTTTAAGTGTAAGAGATGCATAATGCGGTATTGCATTAAAGCGGGCGAAAGCTTCGCGTCCCAATAATGCTTGATAGCTACTTTTAAATGGGGCGATGTGGAAGACTAACTTTTCGCGACGGAAGTTGTCGGATGAGCCGAACATAACTTCTAGTAGTAGATAGCCCGTACAATGGGCATATGGGCCTGGCACCACTCCTTTAAAGGAAGTGTTGCTATGGTGAATTTTGGTTTGGTCTATCCCCATTCTGCAGATTGTGCCCTGGTATAACAGGTTTAGATCACTGCCGCCGTCCATTAGGACTTGTGTAAATTGCAGTCCGTCGATTATAGGATCTAGTATCAAAGCAGTCCATCCTGCGTTGGATACTTCGGAGTAGTCGATGGTCGAAGGTGATTGGTTTTGACATCCAATGTTGGGACCCGTTGGGAGTAGACCGTCTTGTGGCGTGCTTTAGTGGGTCCCGCTCTATTTTTCCCTGTTATCACTTGAAGTGAATTTACTGTTTTGGCCTCTTGTGGGAAATTCTTTTGTTTTCCGGTGCTCTGCTTGTGGGGTTCGTCATCGTACTCACTTGGTGTGTCGAGCCCCTTGTGTTTGGCGTTAAGTCGGCCGGACTGCTTGAAAACCCAACAATCTTTGTGGGTATGGTTTGCAGGCTTCCCGGGGGTACTGTGGATTTGGCATATCCTGTCCAAGATTTTGTTTAGGTTGGATAACTCGTCGCTGTTGTCCTTGAGAGGCAGTGTTTTGTTGTTCTGCCGAGAGCTTTTGAACCCGGCGTTGACTGCAGTGCTCTTTGGGCCATTTTCCTTAGTCCGGCGCTGGTCCTTTCTGCGTCGTTGTTTCCCATTTCCATCCTTAACCTCGGATGTACTTGGGTCGCTGGTGCTGCATCTTGCCAGCCAGCTATCCTCTCTCGCACAAAAGAGGGTCATGAGGCTTGTTAGTGCGGCCATTGTTCTTAGCTTTTCCTGGCCGAGGTGCTTGGCGAGCCATTCGTCTCAGACGTTATGTTTGAAGGCTGCTAATGCTTCGGCGTCCGGACAGTCGACTATTTGGTTCTTTTTGGTGAGGAACCTGTTCCAGAATTTGTGGGCTAACTCTCCGGGCTGTTGAGTTATGTGACTTAAATTGTCTGCATCCGGAGGGCGGACATAAGTCCCCTGAAAATTTGCCCGAAACGCATCCTCGAGCTCTTCCCAACTTCCAATGGTATTTTCTGGGAGGCTTTTGAGCCAATGCCGGGTTGGCCCTTTGAGTTTGAGGGGTAAGTATTTTATGGCGTGGAGGTCATCTCCTCTAGCCATATGTATGTGCAAGATGTAATCCTCAATCCAGACTCCGGGGTCTGTTGTTCCGTCGTATGCCTCTATATTTACGGGCTTGAATCCCGCTGGGAATTCATGATCCAGCACCTCATCGGTGAAACATAGGGGATGTGCGGCGCCCCTGTATTTGGGTGTGCCGTGATTTTTGAATACTCGACGTGTTGTGTTGCTTTCTGGAGCTTGCTTTCTTGGCCCATAGATGGATCTGACCGGGCCATCCTTTTTGCGAGGATCCTTATGTGGATCACGTGCCGGCTTGTGTGCGGTGCCGCTTGCCTCTCTTTGTTTGTCATGTGGTCGTCTATCCGACCGGGCGGCCTATTTGTTTTTTGATTGTGGGGGTTCTACGGCCTCCTCGTCAAATTCGGGCAATAGTTTGCGCTTCGGGTAGCTCTTCGCTTGGCGACTATCGCCGTATTTGTCTGCGGTCTTGAGTACTTTGCTCCATCTCATTCTGAGTACGTCTTCCGCTGTTTTGAGCTTCCGCTTCTTCTTCTTCAGACTTTGTGCAGTGGCGACGAGCCTTTTGTGGAGGTTCTTCTGCTCCAACGATGTGTCCGGCGTGAGATCATACGGACTGTTGTTTTCGCCGGGGATGGGTTGTTTATCCAATTCATCCTGTTCGGATGGTTGCTTGGGGGCATGTTCGTCGTCCACTGGTTCGCCCTGCTCTATGGCTGGGTCTGTATGGGTGCTGTCGTTGTCGAGGCGAGACTTTGGGCGGCGCTTGCGTCGCCGTTTCGGCTGTTTTTCGGGGGAATTATCCTTCGCAGCGTCCCGTTGTTCCTCGTTATCGCTTCCTTTAGGTGTATCCACCATATATACATCGTGAGTTGGGGTGGCTTTCCAGTGCCCCGTAGGCGCTGGTTCTTGGTCGTCTCCGGCATCGTCATCCATACCGTCGATGTCTTCGGAGTCGAAGTCTAGCATGTCGGTTAAGTCGTCGACAGTGGCTACAAAGTGGGTGGTGGGTGGGCTTTGAATTTCTTCATCGTCCGCATCCCAACCGTCCTGACTGTGATCCGGCCAGGGCTCTCCTGATAAAGAGAGATATTTTAGCGAATTCAGGATATCACCGAAAGGCGAGTGCTGAAAGATGTCCGCAGTGGTGAACTCCATGATCGGCACCCAATCGGATTTGATTGGTAGGGGCGCGGGAGGTTCGGAGTCCGGCGAGGAGTCCGGCACCTCGGAGTCACGAGCTTCACAAGGGACGGGGTCGGTATTCGGCTCCATCGCCATAGAGGTAGCAGCCCCCGAGGCGGTGTCTAGCCACCCATCCTCGATCGGCGCAGTCGGCTCCGAGTTAAGGGTCGGACCGGACTCTTGTGCAGCCTCCAGGGCACTGTCCGGCAGCAGAGCTAAATCATGCCCATCGTGACAGTGCGGCGCGCTCGGCTGCGGCTCGAATCCGTCGAAGATCAAGTCTCCGCGGATGTCGACCGTATAGTTCAAACTTCCAAATCTGACCTGATGGCTAGGGGCGTAGCTTTCAATCTGCTCCAGATGGCCAAGCGAATTGGCGCGCAGTGCAAAGCCGCCGAATACAAAGATCTATCCGGGGAGAAAAGTCTCACCCTGGACCACGTCGTTGTTGATGATCGAAGGAGCCATCGGGCCTATGGGTGACGACACAGAGGAACTCTCAATGAAAGCACCAATGTTGGTGTCAAAACCTGCGGATCTCGGGTAGGGGGTCCCGAAGTGTGCGTCTAGGCGGATGGTAACAGGAGACAAGGGACACAATGTTTTTACCCAGGTTCGGGCCCTCTCGATGGAGGTAAAACCCTACTCCTGCTTGATTGATATTGATGATATGGGTAGTACAAGAGTAGATCTACCACGAGATCAAGGAGGCTAAACCCTAGAATCTAGCCTATGGTATGATTGTTGTTCGTCCTACGGACTAAAACCCTCCGGTTTATATAGACACCGGAGAGGGCTAGGGTTACACAGAGTCGGTTACAATGATAGGAGATCTACATATCCGTATTGCCAAGCTTGCCTTCCACGCCAAGGAAAGTCCCATCCGGACACGGGACGAAGTCTTCAATCTTGTATCTTCATAGTCTTGGAGTCCGGCCAGTGATGATAGTTTGGCTATCCGGACACCCCCTAGTCCAAGACTCCCTTACTCCCCATCAAAGGATGGGAAATCCAATTGCAGCAAAGCCCAGTTGTGCTGGACGTATTGCCGCCGCTGTTCAGCCTCACGTCCCTCTTCCCCTGGTGTGCTTGGAATTAGAGAGAAGGGTGGAGATTGGGACGCACCGTTGGTCGGAGGCGACCCTAGGGTGGTGACCACCCCATGAGCTAGACCCCCGAGATCGTGGATGTCGTCGTGGCCACTTGGCCCGTGGTGCCCCGGGTCGACCGCTCGGTGTGGCGTGATGGTTCGCGGCACCGGATCTGGGGCAGCGGCTTCAGGATCTGCGATGGCGGCTGTCGGATCCACGAGCGCGGGGTGGAGCGCGATGCGGCCCACCTGGGTACACAGCTCGTCCAGCTGTCCTTGAAGGTTGGACACCGCTGGACGCCAGAGCCCGAGCGATGTCTGGATGGCCTCCAATCTGGCGTCGGTGGCCGCGCAGCCGTCTTTGACCGTCTGGATCAAGGCCGCCAGCTGTTGGGGATATAACTATTTGTGTAAGCCGCCCAGGAGGGGCCGGGTTACACAAAGAAGACTCATCAGAGAGAAGCCCAAGACCAAGCATGAAGATGGCGATCCAATAAAGGGCTTAAGGTCCACAGGCAACTTAAGGCCCGTTGTAGTAAACCGCCATGATGGCATGACTTGTAACATAAGGTAGATTTAACTAGTCACCGAGCCGGACACTATTTATAAGTCGGCCGGGACTCTGCAAGCCACAGGGCTTCAACCTGTGTATATAAGGGGATGACCTGCTGGCGGCTTAGGGCAAGAAACAACTCATCGAGAGCCGGGCATAGCGTATCCTGCTCCCTGGTCATCGAAACATCAATACCAAACCCAACTAGACGTAGGCCTTACCTTCACCATAAGGGGCCGAACTAGTATAAACTCTCTCGTGTCCTTTGTCCCGATTTAACCCCTTCAAGCTTCCTAGTTGCGATGGCTCCACAACTAAGTCCTTTCATGAGGACATCTGACGTGACAATTCCACGACAGTTGGCGCCCACCGTGGGGCCAGCGCACGGTGGATTTGAGTTCTTGAAGGGCAACTTCGAAGGGCTCAAGGGATACGTAGTGGGCCGGATGGCCAAGAGTCGTCGCGGCAAGATCTACATCGACGATGAAGGCTGGGGTCCCGATGCCGGCTCAATTGAGTACGAATATCGAGTCCCCTTCGGCGGAATCCACGTCTTCATCGGCTGGATCGGTGAGCTGGGCCCTGACCCGGACAACTGCACCGACCTCGTCGAGACGGCTCAGCGCGCGAGGAAGACCCAGACTCAACCTGTCATGAGGCGTGCCTTCGTGGGCTGCATCCACGGAGAGGAAATTTCTGAAGGATCTAAAGATAGGGGTGAGACGGCCGTCCTCTCAAACGGTGATTCGTCCGCCGGTTCAACAGATTCGTTGTACCAAGTGCAAGACGGCGCTTTCGGGGCTGTTCGATGGCATCGATTTCGGACCCTGTGAGCCGCCAAGATGGGCCGGAGTCTTCATGGCTGGGACTCAGCCCGGCTCAAACTCTACAGCTGCTGCAGCGGTAACGTCCGGGTTAGGAGCAGCCGGGGCAGGCAGCCCCGTACGCCCACCGGCTCGGGTGCTAATAAATCTCATGGACAAGCTTACGGCCCTGTTAACCGCCACGGTTATTCCGGCAGACAAAGATGAGCATGACGCAGCGGTAGCACAGGTGTGTGAGGAGATAGCTCAGGCCAAGAAGGCCTTGGCAGCTGAGGATACTAGACTAGCTACAGAGCGGGCGGCTCTCGACGCCCGGGCACAGCGCTTACAGTCAGAAGCTTATCAGCTCACGATGAGCTTAAACGCATCCGATGAGGTAATGAGGAGGAGACATCAGAAAACTCAGTCCAGTACCTCCGAATTACGACCCTCGGGTTCTTTTTGCTACACCCGGAGCCGGCCCAAGTAACCCGCCAGAGGCCAATCAGCTTATGACAGACGGAACAGGAGGGCCGACTCGGCCTCGGGAGATGGCACCACCTCACTTGAGCATGCCACCACCGCGTTATGTGCCGATTCCACCGGGTCACTTTTCCAACCCCATGGAGAACTTAATCGCAGCTTCAATGCGTTTGGCAGCTCTTCCTATGGACGGTGATGACCCGACGGTAGTGGAGACTGGGAGAGTCAGAGAACTCCTCCAGACGGCCTTAGCTCAGCAGGAGACCTATTCTTACAGTCGGGACAGAATTCATTCAACTCCCCCGCCTTGGTTAGCACCGCCTCGCCAGAACCGGAGCCCGAGTTACAGCAGGCACATGGAGTCGGAAGCTTTGTCAAGCAACGCCCAACGCTGTAACCAGCCCGGTGGCTATAATCCGGTGCAAGATTGAATACGTCGGAAGAACGAGCGGGCGGCTCAGCTAGCGGCTCAACAGACGGCACATCAAGATTTTCCAGAATATCCAACAACTTCCGTTGAGGAGGGAGTAGCCACTAGAACCGGTGGTGTTCCTTGCCTGGTTCCGGCTTTGCGTAATGTGCGGTTGCCCAAGGACTTCAAGGGACCTCGAAAGGTGCCGAATTACATGGCCGAATTGCAGCCCGGAGCATGGATTGAGAGTTATGAGATGGCCATGGAGCTGTCGGAAGTCAGTGATGTGGCGATGGCTAAATATTTCACCATGATGTTAGATGGAACGGCCCGGTCTTGGTTAAAGGGCTTGCCACCCAATTCCATTGGTTCATGGGAAGAGTTAAAGGCCCGGTTCATCCAGAACTTCAAGGACACCTGTAAGCAATCTATGTCAATTGTGGACTTAACGAATTGTAAGCAGGGGGAGGGTGAATCCACCATCCATTGGGTACGCCGGGTCAAGGAGATAATTCATTCATCTGACAAGATGGATGCCGGCTCTGCAGTCCTTATGTTGGAGAAGAATTGCAGCTTTGAGCCGCTGAGGCAGAAGCCGGGGCACCTTAAACGTGACTGCAAGGATATGGGTACGTTGATGGCGGCTTTAGTTAAGTATGCCGATTCTGATAGTACCAAGTATCCCGCGTCTGACGATGAGAAGACCGGGAAGGGAAAGAAGAACAACAATGGAAAGGGTCAGCAGCATAACCCGGGGAATCAAGGCGGCAATAAGCGTAAGGCGGACGGTAACCCGGAATTTGTTGCCAACGCCAATGCGCAGGGTAACAATCAGAGACATAAGGGTAAACCGCCTCGATCCGGCAGGTCAGGCCCATCTCTTGAACAGCTACTCAATGAGCCCTGCCCGAGACACGACACCAGGGAGCGGCCCGCCACACACCTATGGAAAGATTGCGCGATCATGAAAGCGTTTAAAAATTCCAACACCTATGATGGTCATAATGGGTCTGGTGGCGGTTCACGGGCTGGTGGTTTTCATGGCCCGGGTGGCGGCTCAGGCTTCGGCTTTCAGGGACATCAAGGAGGCTATAATCAACAACAATCTGGTCAAGGAGAGCAGCAGCAGCAGCAGTCGGGTTATCAAAGTAACCCGAAGCAGTTGAATGGTGGGCAGTACCACGTGTTTACCACTAGCTTATGCAAGCGTGACCAGAAGGTTCATAAGAGGGCCGTAAATTCTGTCGAGCCGGCAGTGCCCCGTTATTTGAGGTGGTCAGAACAACCCATTGTGTGGAGCAGAGAAGATCACCCTCCACGGGTCGATAATCTGGGTCAGTTGGCTTTGGTGGTAGCACCTCAGGTTGGTGGATATAAATTCACTAAGGTACTCATGGACGGGGGTAGTAGCATCAATATCCTCTATTATGAGACCTTTCGACGCATGGCGTTAACTGATAAAAATCTGAGGACGTCCAACACTGTTTTCCATGGAGTGGTCCCTGGTAAGTCGGCTTACCCAGTTGGCAAGATTGAGCCAGAGGTGGCCTTCGGAGACGAATATGACTCCAGAGCTGAGAAGTTGATGTTTGAGGTGGTCAAAATTAGGAGCCCATATCATGCTCTGTTCGGGCGGCCGGCTTATGCTAAATTCATGGCCCGGGCGTGTTATTGTTTATTTGCAGCTCAAGATGCCGGGTCACAAGGGCACCATCACTGTACATGGCAGTCGGAAGGTAGCGCTGGAGTGTGAAGAAGGCGACGCGGCTTATGCTGAGTCGGCCTGCGCAGCGGAAGAGCTCAAATTTTATCAAGATACTCCCTCCATTCCTCAATATAAGGTGTATTATTTTTCCAAAAAGTCAAACTTCCCTAAGTTTGACCAAGTTTATAGACAAAAATATCAATATCTAGAATACCAAATCATTATCACTAGATTCATCATGGACTATATTTTTACATTTTATATATTTAGTATTGTAAATCTTTATATATTTTGTCAGTAAAGTTGGTCAAACATAGACAACGATTGACTTTTGAAAAACTAATACACCTTATATTAAAACGGAGGGAGTAATATTGACCAATGGATATGACATCCTGAAGAAGCCAACTACTGAGCACGACCGGCGTTGAAGTTTAAGTCGACTGCTTTGAGACAAAGCTTGTTGACTTTACCCGGGTGACCCTTCTAAGAAGTTCAAAGATCGCGACAATTTGGATCCCAAATAGGAAAGCGCACTCATCGAGTTCATTCGTGAGAACCGGGACATCTTTGCATGGAAACCTGCTGACATGCCGGGTGTACCGAGGGAACTCGCTGCGCACACTCTCAATATTGATCCAAAGTATAAGCCGGTCAGGCAGTTTCTTCGGCGTTTTAACGAAGAGAGACGGAAAGCTATTGGAGAGGAAGTCGCCCGGCTCTTGGCGGCCGGGTTTATTGTTGAAGTTTTTCACCCAGAGTGGTTGGCTAACCCGGTGCTTGTCCTCAAGAAGAACGGCACTTGGCGGATGTGTGTGGATTACACGGATTTAAACAAGGCTTGTCCGGCTGATCCCTTTGCTCTCCCCCGTATTGATCAAATCATTGATGCTACGGCGGGTTGTGAACGTTTGAGTTTTTTGGATGCTTACTCTGGTCATCATCAGATCAAAATGGCAGTTAAGGACCAGGAGAAAACGGCTTTCATCACTCCGTTTGGGGCCTTCTGCTATGTATCTATGCCATTTGGACTCAAAAGTGCCCAGGCGACTTATCAACGGTGTGTGCAGAACTGTTTGCACGATCAAATTGGGCGTAATGTTCATGCTTACGTAGATGACATTGTGGTGAAGTCCAGAGAAAAGGAAACCTTGATATCTGACTTGAAAGAGACCTTTGATAATCTCTGGGTTTACAAGATGATGCTTAACCCGTCCAAGTGTGTATTTGGCGTACCTGCGGGCAAGCTCTTGGGTTTTCTGGTGTCAAACAGAGGCATCGAAGCTAACCCGGAGAAGATTAAGGCGATTACCTCTCTGGCTAAGCCGGCGTGCATCAATGATGTTCAGCGACTGGCGGGTCGTGTTGCCGCCATAAGCCGGTTCATAAGCCGGTTAGGTGAGAAGGCCCTTCCATTGTATCAGATGATGAAGAAAACTGACACTTTTATGCAGGCGAGGCGGCGATGCTGCTTTTGAAGACTTGAAGAGACAATTGTCTGAACCGCCGGTTCTCGCGGCTCCAATTGATAAAGAGCCTTTGCTGTTATATGTGGCTGCCAATTCATGAGCCGTCAGCGTTGCCATCGTGGTGGAGCGTAAGGAAGCTGGCAAGGAGCATCCGGTTCAACGGCTGGTTTATTATATCAGTGAGGTACTCATTGAGTCTAAACAAAGGTATCACATTGGCAGAAGCTTGTTTACGGGGTATTTATGGCCAACCGGAAATTGAAGCAATAGTTTCAAAGTCATCCTATAACTATGGTAAGTTCTGCCCCTTTGGGAGACATCATTCAGAACAGGGAGGCCACAGGACGGGTCGCCAAGTGGGCCATTGAACTTGGGCCTCACGATTTGAAGTATATGCCACGTACTACTATTAAGTCTCTGGCCTTGGTGGACTTTATCAATGATTGGACAGAGTTACAGGCCCCTGAGGAGAAGCCGGATAACACATATTGGACGATTCACTTTGATAGGTCCAGGCAGCTAGAAGGCTCGGGGGCTGGAGTGGTGTTAACTTCCCCTCGAGGTGACAACTTTTGTTATGTACTCCGGCTTATGTTTCCATGTACTAACAATGCAGCTGAGTACGAGGCCTTACTCCATGGTCTCCGGATGGCTAAGGAGATGAACTTAAGCCGGGTAAGATGTTTGGGCGACTCGGATCTCGTGGCTCAACAAGTGTCAGGCAAGTGGGATTCCAAGGATCCCCTTATGGTGGCTTATCATCGTGAAGTAGATGCCGTGGCTGGTCATTTCAAGGGTTATCAAGTGGATCACATTGACCGAAGGAAGAATGAGGCGGCTAATGCTTTAAGCCGGCTGGGATCCCAACGTAAGCCGGTGCCGCCTAACACCTTTCTTGATGTTTTACATAACCCTTCTGTCAAAGTGCCTACCGAGGAAGAGCTAGCGATTGCGGACCGGAGGCACACGGTGGTGGCAGCTCTTCATGTTATCCCGGATTGGACAGTGCCCTATTTGGCTTATATGACCCGGGGTGAGTTACCTGAGGATGAGACCTTGGCAAGACAAATCGTGAGGCGCTCCAAATCTATGATGATTGTTAATGGCGAGTTACATCACCTAAGTGTCACTGGGGCATTTCAACGTTGTGTGTCCCCTGCAGAAGGCCAAGAAATACTCTGTGAGATCCATGAAGCGGATTGTGGCCATCATGCCGGGTCAAAATCCCTTGTAGCCAAAGCTTTTCGTCATGGTTTCTATTGGCTGACGTCTCATGCTGATGCGGAGGATCTGGTCAGCAAATATGACAGTTGTCAAAAGTTCTCACGACGAGCTCATGTGCCGGCTCAAGAATTGAGGATGATCCCAATTACTTGGCCGTTTGTAGTCTGGGGGCTTTGATATGGTTGGGCCTTTCAAGAGGTCTAAGGATAAAAAGACACATCTCCTGGTGGCAGTGGATAAGTTTACCAAGTGGGTTGAGGCAGAGCCGGTCAGTAAGTGTGATGTAGCTACGACGGTTCAATTCATGAAAAAGGTGATCTTTCGTTTTGGTTTCCCACATAGCATCATAACTGATAATGGCACTAATCTCTCCAAGGGTGCCATGGAAGAGTTCTGTCAAAGAGAACATATCCGGCTTGATGTTTCGGCTGTTGCTCATCCTCAATCCAATGGTCAAGCAGAAAGAGCTAATCAAGAGATCCTGAAAGGTATCAAGCCCCAGCTCTTAGTCCCCTCACAACGGACTCCGGGTTGTTGGGTGGAGGAGTTACCTTCCGTGTTATGGAGCATCAACACTACGCCTAATAGATCTACAGGCTACACGCCTTTCTTTATGGTGTATGGTGCAGAGGCGGTTCTGCCAAGTGACATCCGGCACGATTCGCCCCGCGTGGCGGCTTACGTTGAGGCTGACAACGAAGAAGCTCGTCAGAATGCACTTGACTTGCTGGATGAGGAGCGAGACTTGGCAATAGCCCGCTCAGCAATTTATCAACAAGACCTGCGTCGCTATCACAGCCGCCGAGTTAGGAGCAGAACCTTTCAGGAAGGTGACTTGGTGCTCTGGCTCATCCAGGATCAGTCTAATATGCACAAGCTGTCCCCGCCTTGGGAAGGGCCCTTTGTGGTCAGCAAGAATCTGCACAACGGGTCATACTACCTCATCGATATTCGAGAGCACAAGGACTCACTTAAGTCGGAGGAGGAGACCCGCCGGGCGTGGAATATTGCTCATCTCTGGCCTTATTATACTTAAACCACCGGCTTTCAGGATGTACATATTTTTTGCCAATGTATATATTATATAAAGAAATAAAGCAGGACCTCTGTCCTTTTTTTTACCTTCAAAAATCTATGTGTCTTTTTTATCAGGTAGTGGAGACAACCAACAGAGAGCGGATCACATCTGAATTCGGCTTTCCCTTTGGACTGGCTTATGATCATATTTGAATCTAGCCATGGTCAGTTGGGGGCTTCCTGTTCAAACATAGGTCGTATTCGAACCAAAGAGAACATAGCTGTCGATACCCACTTGATCGGCATACTGCCAAACCCACTTGGGGGCTTCTTGATCATATTTGAATCACAGCTTAACCCCTTTGGGTCTGACGTGGATCGTATTCGAATCAGCGTCATTAAACAACTCTTATGTTCACTTGGGGGTTCCTGTTCAACCATAGGTCGTATTCGAACCAAAGAGAACGTAGCTGTCGATACCCACTTGATCGGCATCGCCAAAGCCACTGTGGGCTATATGATCGTATCCGAATCTTAGCTTAACCCCTTTCGGACGGTTTTCTGATCGTATTCAAATCAGGAGCCTGTGAACATTGCTCATACATATAATTACTTTAACTATTTTGAAACATTCTTAAGGAGATGGTCCTTAATTCTTCCGGTTTAATATTGATCATCCCAGGATCGTAGGTGCCAGGTAAAGCATCAAATGAGCTGGGAAGACTATCAAAAGGGTCACAGGTATGCTGTTGTGATTATATTTTAAATAATCATGAACCGGCCTATATATGATGTCTTTTGGTCATGGTCCAGGTTATCAATACTCTATAACCCCCTGGTGCAGTAAACCGCCCAGAAAATTTTGCTTGTTTTATGTGCAGGATAAGGCAAAGCAAGTTAAACATCAAGGAAATACATGGTTAACATAAGCCAGAGAAATATAGTGATGGCGGCTTACAGAAGTAATAAGCACCATAAACATGCGCAAGGGCATGACCAGCATTAAGAAGTTTTTCTATCCTATTACAAGACTCCCCAAGTCTGAATAAGTGAAGCATTGTTTTGGCAAAGTTATAAAACGCCTGGCGGCTCATTCCTTCAGCGGGCTTGATGACTCCGGGTTATCCTTCTCTGCCTCTCCGTCGGTTGCTTTGTCCTGGAAGATGGACGAGGCCCAGTCAATGCCGCTCAAGGCTTCAAATTCAGCCTCATCATCTATTAAACCGGCTGGGTCCACTTCAGGGGCAAAGGTATGCTTACGCGTTGGAGGGATCAGGCTGACTTGGTCGTATGGGACGTTTGGGATTCTCCGGTTCTCGCTATCATAGCCCGACGAATACTTAGTAAGATCAGTATCATTCCCAATGAGAGTCGCCAGGGGACGTACGACTTTGACACAGGCAGTGAAGTCTTGGTCCTCAAATGCAGTGCCGTCCTTCAGGCTTGGATATCCAAGAGAGAGATCAGCCAAGTCAAGTTCTGGCACCCATGCCTTTGCCCGGCTTAATGCGGCCACGGCTCCGGCTCTCGCAGATGCCGGCCTTAAATCCTGAATTCGTTGAGGTAGCACTGCGAGATGCTTCAGCACATCTTGTAGAAGGCGAGGAGTGGTATTTGATAAGGCCATAACGGCCAAGGCACATTGTGACCCGGAGTACAACTGCTCCACTAAGGTGTAAACCGCCTTAAGCTTGATCAGCATGTTTTGCTTGAGGTTGGTACTCCTGGGGCCCGTATGTTCACAACCATAACTATAAGTCGGAGATAACTATTACAATAATCCTTGGAAGATTACAATTTTTAAGGTTTTTCAGAGTGACTTACCGAAGATGGCTGAGACCATTTGGGATATCTGCCGTTTTAAGTTGGAGAGTTCGGTTGTTGCCTCTGCAAGAGATGCTTCTGCCGCCTCGGCCCGAGTCACCAGTGAAGCCCTCTCATTAGCCCAAATTTTCTTTTCTGACTCAAAGTTTTGCCTCAACTTCTCTTGTTCAGAGACACTGAATTCAAACTTGGAGTTGGCTTTCTGAGTTTCAAGCTCTTGAGTTTTCAGCTGTCTCTTCAGGTCAGCAAGCTCCGACTCAAATTGACTTATGGTGGCTTGTATTGACATCAGGTTATGGTAAGAATCATGGTAAGGTAACATTCAAGTCCCAAATACTTTACAGATAAAGATACTTGGCACTTGGGGGCTAATGTATGCTTAAATAATTTTTAACCTATCCTACCGAGTCATACATATTAAGTCTCAAGCACTTTACAAGTAAAGATGCTTGACACTTGGGGGCTAATGTGTAACACAAATTCAAAGTCTCATGCTATCACCGGGTTAAATGTATTCACTTTAAACCGGGCAACCTAACAGTAAGTAGATTTCTAAGTCTACAGCATATTCATTCATAAGCCATAAACTTGGGGGCTGGTACAGTAAGTAAGGGTCAGGAAAAAAGCATAAGTTATACCTCAGATTTGTGTTGTATTTGTTTCACGATGTCAATTTCCAGGTCACGACTATTGTGCACTTGGTTCAGATAGTCCAAGACTATATCACCAATGCTTAGGTGAGTATAATTAGTGATGTCCTGTTTGGCTTTTCGATGTTGGGCAAACTCCTCCTTGGCAGTGCATTGGGCAAGAATAGTAGGCCGGCCCGGTTCAACATATTGACTTTTCAGAAATTCAACTTCCGGGTCAGTCGTCTTGACCGGGCTAGGAATTTTCGGGTTATCTGAATTGTGGATAACATCTTCTACAGGCGGGTCAGAGGTTGGCACTGGAATATCAGAAGCCGGTTCAGGTGGTGGCTGATGAGTGGAGCTGTCAGGAGCGGATGAGTCAAGCACTGGTTCAGTGACCACCGGATCTTGGGACGGCTTATTCTTCTTTGCCCTCTTGCTGGGCTTCACTTGCAGGCTGTCAATCAAAGTAGAAGGATGAGTGTTAAGGTATAAGTATGAAAAAGCTTAAAGTAAGAAAGGTTATATTACCCGAGAGCCGTTTGAAAGCCGGCATGTTTGATTGCATCGACTCGTCAGAGGAAGGAGAGGTATCCTGATAATTGGAGTCAGATGAATTGAGAGGTTGGCGAATCAAACCCGCCAAAGGTAAAGCAGAACGTAAGTCAGAGATAACCTCGGTCTGATGCTTCCTGGTTACGTCAGGTAAGCCAGAGGAGAGTTCTGCGTCTTGATTGGCCCGAGTCTGCCTCCGGTTCTCAAGCTGTTGTTGCTTCAAAAGAAATTGAGGATCTTGGTAAGCTAGAGGATGTGAAAATCTTACTTTCCGGGTCGCCCTTCGGATTTTTTGCTGTGGCAAAGGCTCTGAGTCGGAGGAGATTATAGTTACCTCTTCGTCAATTGCTTGATTGTTCCCTGTATCCTCCTGAAAGGATACAATGTCAGTAGAGTAACAACAAAGGAGTTAAGAAAATCAAAAGATTACCTCTTCATCATCCGAAGAAGAGTCATCCAATTTAAGCATATCGGAGGCGCTGGGTTTCTTCTTCTTTGAGGTGCCCGTCTTGGCGGCTTTCCTTTCAGTTTTCTTAGCTGCCCTGGCCTGTTTGGCAGCCTCATGGTCATACTTGACCTTCCAGAAATTATCACCGGCCTGTGGAAAAAGATAAGGAATCATAAGTACAAGAAGGTATAACATGTTAAAGAGTGTTTATGAAGATTGGTAACTTACCGCAGGGGCCGGGTTCTTCTTGCAGAAGGGAAGTAAGCCGAAGGCATTACTAGTTACAGTGCCCTCCTTCAACAGTGGCTGGGTTGTAGCATCTACCACATCATCTGGTAAGTCGTCGGGACTATGACGCATTGGATCATCCTTCTTGCCTGTGTAAGTACACATTACGCCGGAGCGGCGGCTTAATGGTAGTATCCGCCAGGTGACCCAGACTCGAACCAGATCGATGCCGTTTAACCCGTTTCCTAGAAGAGCTTTGATCTTCCTGATGGTGGGGTTGAGAGGCAGGCTCTCAACAGCGGATAACTTATCCGCCAACGGATGGTTGGATTCAAGGCGCAGGACGCGGAAGCCGGGCAGAGGCCTCTTGTAGGATCGTTGAAGGTAAGAGTGTCTAGAGGGGGGGGGGTGATTAGACTACTCGACAAGATAAAAATTATGCCTTTTAACAACGACAAGTTTTTGGCAAGTTCACAATGGAGATCAAGTCGAGCATCAAGCATACAAGTCAAGTAGCATACTACACATGCAATTCTAGAGTATGGGCAGCGGAAAGTAAATTGCATATGAAGTAAAGAGAGGTGGAGAAGAGCAAACGCAGTTTGGAGACACGGAGATTTTCTCGTGGTTCCGATAGGTGGTGCTATCGTCAATCCACGCTGATGGAGACTTCAACCCACGGAGGGTAACGATCTGCGAGAGTCCACGGAGGGCTCCACCCATGAAGGGTCCACGAAGAAGCAACCTTGTCTATGCCATCATGGCATACGCCCACGGAGGACTAGCCTTACTCGGGGTAGATCTTCACGAAGTAGGCGATCTCCTTGCCCTTACAAACTTCTTGGTTCAACTCCACATCTTGACGGAGGCTCCCAAGCGACACCTAACCAATCTAGGAGGCACCACCCTCCAAAAGGTAATAGATGGTGTTGGTGATGATGAACTCCTTGCTCTTGTGCTTCAAATGATAATCTCCCCAACACTCAACTCTCCTCACCGATTTGGCTTTGGTGGAAGAAAGGATTGAGTGGAAAGCGACTTGGGAAGGCTAGAAATCAAGTTTCATATGGTTGGAGTGGAGCAACTTGATCTCAACACAAGGGTAGGTAGTTTTCTTCTCGGAAATGTAAGGTAGGAGTGGTAGTTCTTTACGATGGCTCTCTTCACGAATGAAGAGGAGGTGGAGGGTATTTATAGCCTCCACACAAAATCAACTGTTACACACATTTGACCAATCTCGGTCGGGACCGAAGTTGACAACTCGGTGAGACCGAAAGTTCAAATCTTGTGAACATTGGGATTTTCGATTGGGACCGAAAATACAATCTCGGTGAGTCCGATTCTTCCAAAGACTAGGGTTTGCCATTCTCGGTGGGACCGACTTTATCATCTCGGTGACACCGATTTGATTCGAAGATTCTGAAGCTTGGCAACACTAGTTTGGTGAGACCGAGTTTGGAATCGGAAAAACCGAAATTACTAGGGTTTGGCTTTGTGGCTGAGGTGGTTCATCTCGGTGTGACTGAGTTTATGGAATCGGTGGGACCGAGATTACTTATGAGTATATGTTGGAATGAAAGATTGCTGATTGTTTGAGAGATAGATCACTAAGCACTTTGAGCAACCAGATCATTATCATAACCTCATCCCCTTTTAATAGTATTGGCTTTCCTATAGACTCAATGTGATCTTGGATCACTAAACCAAAAATGGAGTCTTGAGCTCTTGCCAATGCTTGCCTTAGCATTTTGAGGGGTCCACCTTTCCAGTCCTTTTGCCATGCCAGAGTGATTGACTTTCCTGAAACATACTTGATAAAAGCATTAGTCCAACCACAAAGTATGTTGTCATTAATTACCAAAACCACCAGGGAGCAAATGTGCTTTCAATCTCCCCCTTTTTGGTAATTGATGGCAACACACAAAAGAATATATCAAAGCTTACTGAAAGAAAGACAGAATTATCATTAAAGCTTTGACAAACATGTAGTACACAGACTCCCCCTACAAGTGTGCAAGATTTTCATTGATTATGGTTTTGGACTACCACAAGCACACAAGAGAGAACAGCAAGATGTGCTACATGCAGCTTGGCTATATGCATCAGAGCAGATGAGAAGAAGTGAGTGATAATGCATATGTGCATGGTGATTTCTTGCAAACAGATATTCACAAGCAAGTCACCATCATGCACATTCTGCAAGATGCATATACTTACCTTGAGGTTCCTTGGCATTGTACCTGAAGAAATAGACTTGGGAAAACAGGGTTAGATTGTTGGGGAACGTAGTAATTTCAAAAAAATTTCCTACGCACACGCAAGATCATGGTGATGAATAGCAACGAGAGGGGAGAGTGTTGTCTACATACCCTTGTAGACCCGAAGCGAAGCGATCACAACGTAGAGGAAGTAGTCGACGTTCTCCTCGCGATCCGACCGATCCGCGCCGTTACTCGGCGCCCGAGTTCTTGACACACGACAGCTCGATGGCGTCCCTCGTACTCCGATCCAGCCGAGTGTCGAGGGAGAGTTCGTCAAGACGACGGCGTGGGACGATCTTGATGTTCTACGGTGGCAGCAGGGTTTCGCCTAAGCTTCGCGACGATATGACCGAGGTGGAATATGGTGGAGGGGGCACCCGACACGGCTAAGGAACGATCCGTAGATCAAACTTGTGTGTTCTAGGGTGCCCCTGCCCCGTATATAAAGGAGCAGGGGGGGGCCGGCCGGCCAAGGAGGCGCTGGCCAGGAGTCCTACTCCCTCGGGAGTAGGATTCCCCCTCCAATCCTAGTTGGAATAGGATTCACCGGAGGGGGAAAGAGAGAGAGGGGGGCCGGCCCCCTTTCCTAGTCCTAGTAGGACTAGGGGAAGGGGCGCTTGACCACCTAGGGCTGGCCCTTTCTCCTTTCCACCAAGGCCCACTATGGCCCATTTAGTTCCGGGGGTTCGGTAACCTCCGGTACTCGGTAAATTCTGTTTCACGGAACCATTCGAACTCCAAATATAGGCTTCCAATATATTAATCTTTATGTCTCGACCATTTCGAGACTCCTCGTCATGTCCGTGATCACATCCGGGACTCGAACTTCTTGGTACATCAAAATACATAAACTCATAATAAGCCGCCATGAAACCTTAAGCGTGCGGACCCTACGGTTCGAGAACAATGTAGACATGACCTAGAACTATTCTCGGTCAATAACCAATAGCGGGACCTGGATGCCCATATTGGTTCCTACATATTCTACGAAGATCTTTATCGGTCGACCGCATAACAACATCGTTGTTCCCTTTGTCATCGGTATGTTACTTGCCCGAGATTCGATCGTCGGTATCCAATACCTAGTTCAATCTCGTTACCGGCAAGTCTCTTTACTCGTTCCGTAATACATCATCTTGCAACTAACTCATTAGTTGTAATGCTTGCAAGGCTTAAGTGATGTGCATTACCGAGAGGGCCCAGAGATACCTCTCCGACAATCGGAGTGACAAAACCTAATCTCGAAATACGCCAACCCAACATCGCCTTTGGAGACACTGTAGTACTCCTTTATAATCACCCGATTCGTTGTGACGTTTGGTAGCACCAAAGTGTTCCTCCGTAAACGGAGTTGCATAATCTCATAGTTACGAGGAACATGTATATGTCATGGATAAAAGCAGAGCAACATACTAAGCGATCGTGTGCTAAGCTAATGGAATGGGTCATGTCAATCAGATCATTCTACTAATGATGTGACCTTGTTAATCAAATAACAACTCCTTGTTCATGGTTAGGAAACATAACCATCTTTGATTAACAAGCTAGTCTAGTAGAGGCATACTAGTGACATCTTGTTTGTCTATGCATTCACACATGTATCATGTTTCCGGTTAATACAATTCTAGCATGAATGATAAACATTTATCATGAAATAAGGAAATAAATAATAACTTTATTATTGCCTCTAGGGCATATTTCCTTGATCTCCCACTTGCACTAGAGTCAATAATCTAGATTACATAGTAATGATTCTAACACCCATGGAGTCTTGGTGTTGATCATGTTTTGCTCGTGGAAGAGGCTTAGTCAACGGTCTGCGCAACATTCAGATCCGTATGTATCTTGCAAATCTCTATGTCTCCCACGGACTAAGTCCCGGATGGAATTGAAGCGTCTCTTGATGTGCTTGGTCCTCTTGTGAAATCTGGATTCCTTTGCTAAGGCAATTGCTCGAGATTGTCACGAAGATTTTCATTGGACCCTATGCATTAGGTATGACACCTAGATCGGATATGAACTCCTTCATCCGACTCCTTCATTAGCTGCTTCGAAGCTGCTATGTACTCCGCTTCACATGTAGATCCCGCCACGACGCTTTGTTTAGAACTGCACCAACCGACAGCTCCTCCGTTTAGTGTAAATACGTATCCGTCTGCGATTTAGAATCGTCGGATCGTGTCAAAGCTTGCATCAACGTAACTGTTTACGATGAGCTCTTTGTCACCTCCATATCTGAGAAACATATCCTTAGTCCTTTTCGGGTATTTTAGGATGTTCTTGACCGCTGTCGATGATCCACTCTGGATTACTTTGGTACCTCCTGCTAAACTTATAGCAAGGCACACATCAGGTCTGGTACACAAAGACATTGCATACATGATAGAGCCTATGGCTGAACCATAGGAACATCTTTCATTTCTCTCTATCTTCTGCAGTGGTCGGGCATTGAGTCTTACTCAACTTCACACCTTGTAACACGGGCAAGAATCCTTTCTTTGCTTGATCCATCTTGAACTTCTTCAAAATTTTGTCAAGGTATGTGCTTTGTGAAAGTCCAATTAAGCGTCTTGATCTATCTCTATAGATCTTAATGCCCAATATGTAAGCAGCCTCACCGAGGTCTTTCATTGAAAACTCTTATTCAAGTATCCCTTTATGCTATCCAGAATTTTATATCATTTCCGATCAGCAATATGTCATCTACATATAATATCGTAAATGCTACTGAGCTCCCACTCACTTTCTTGTAAATACAGGCTTCTCCAAAAGTCTGTACAAACCCAAATGCTTTGATCACACTATCAAAGCGTTTATTCCAACTCGAGATGCTTGCACCAGTCCATAGATGGATCATTGGAGCTTGCACACTTTGTTAGCTCCTTTGGATCAATAAAACCTTCGGTTGCATCATATACAACTCTTCTTCCGTAAATCCATTCAGAATGCAGTCTTTACATCCATTTGCCAAATTTCATAATCATAAAATGCGGCGATTGCTAACATGATTCGGACGGACTTAAGCATCGCTACTGGTGAGAAGGTCTCATCGTAGTCAATCCCTTGAACTTGTCGAAAACCTTTTGCACAAGTCGAGCTTTATAAACGATAACATTACCGTCGGCGTCGGTCTTCTTCTTGAAGATCCACTTGTTTTCTATTGCTTGCCTACCCTCGGGCAAGTCAACCAAAGTCCATACTTTGTTTTCATACATGGATCCCATCTCAGATTTCATGGCCTCAAGCCATTTTATGGAATCTGGGCTCACCATCGCTTCTTCATAGTTCGTAGGTTCATCATGATCTAGTAGCATGATTTCCGAACAGGATTCCGTACCACTCAGTGCGGATCTTACTCTGGTTGATCTACGAGGTTCTGTAGCAACTTGATCTGAAGTTTCATGATCAACTTCCTCACTACTTGGTGTAGGTGTCTCGTAAACGGTTCTCGCGACGAACTACTTTCAAGTAAGGGAGAAGGTACAATTACCTCATCAAGTTCTACTTTCCTCCCACTCACTTCTTTCGAGAGAAACTCCTTCTCTAGAAAGGATCCATTCTTAGCAACAAATGTCTTGCCTTCGGATCTGTGATAGAAGGTGTACCCAACTGTCTCCTTTGGGTATCCTATGAAGACACATTTCTCGATTTGGGTTCGAGCTTATCAGGTTGAAGCTTTTTCACATAAGCATCGCATCCCCAAACTTTAAGAAAGCGACAACTTTGGTTTCTTGCTAAACCACAGTTCATAAGGTGTCGTCTCAGCGGATTTCGACGGTGTTCTATTCAGTGTGAATGCGCCGCCTCTAGAGCATAACACCAAAGCGATAGCGGTAAATCTGTAAGAGACATCATAGATCGCACCATATCTAGTAAAGTACGATTCGACGTTCGGACACACCATTACGCTGTGGTGTTCGGGTGGCGTGAGTTGCTAAACTATTCGCATTGTTTCAAATGTAGACCAAACTCGTAACTCAAATATTCACCTCCACGATCGATCGTAGAAACTTAATTTTCTTATTACGATGATTTTCAACTTCACTCTGAAATTCTTTGAACTTTTCAAATGTTTGGACTTATGTTTCATTAAGTAGATATACCCATATCCGCTTAAGTCATCTGTGAAGGTGAGAAAATAACGATATCCGCCACGAGCCTCAACATTCATCGGACCACATACATCCGTATGTATGATTTCCAACAAATCTGTTGCTCTCTCCATAGTACCGAGAAGCGGTGTTCTAGTCATCTTGCCCATGAGGCACGGTTCATAAGTGCCAAGTGATTCATAATCAAGTGACTCCAAAAGTCCATCAAGATGGAGTTTCTTCATGCGCTTTACATCGATATGACCTAAACGGCGAAGCCACAAATAAGTTGCACTATCATTATCAACTCTGCATCTTTTGGTTTCAACATTATGAATATGTGTATCACTACTATCGAGATTCATCAAAATAGACCACTCCTCAAGGGTGCATGACCATAAAAGATATTACTCATATAAATAGAACAACCATTATTCTCGATTTAAATGAATAACCGTCTCGCATCAAACAAGATCCAGATATAATGTTCATGCTCAACGCAGCACCAAATAACAATTATTTAGGTCTAAAACTAATCCCGAAGGTAGATGTAGAGGTAGCGTGCCACCGCGATCACATCGACTTTGGAACCATTTCCCACGCGCATCGTCACCTCGTCCTTTGCGGTGTTCGCAATCCGTAGTCCCTGTTTGAGTTGCAAATATTAGCAATGAACCGATATCAAATACCAGTGCTCTGCGAGCTCTAGTAAGGTACACATCAATAACATGTATATCACATATACCTTTGTTCACCTTGCCATCCTTCTTATCCGCCAAATACTTGGGGCAGTTCCGCCAAAGTGACGATGCGCTTGCGGTAGAAGCACTCGATTTCAGGCTTAGGTCCGGACTTGGGTTTCTTCTCTGAGCGACAACTTGCTTGCTGTTCTTCTTGAAGTTCCCTTCTTCTTCCCTTTGCCTTTCTTCTTGAAACTAGTGGTCTTATTGACCATCAACACTTGATGCTCCTTCTTGATTTCTACCTCCGCAGCCTTTAGCATTGCGAAGAGCTCGAGCATAGTCTTTACTAACCCTTGCATATTATAGTTCATCACGAAGCCTTTGTAGCTTGGTGGCGGTGATTGAAGAATTCATCAATGACACAATCATCCGGAAGATTAACTCCCAATTGTGTCAAGTGATTGTAGTACCCGGACATTCTAAGTATGTGCTCACTAATGAACTATTCTCCTCCATCTTGCAGCTATAGAACTTATTGGAGACTTCATATCTCTCAATCCGGACATTCTGTTGAAATATTAACTTCAACTCTGGAACATCTCATATGCTCCATGACGTTCAAAACGTCGTTGAAGTCCCGGTTCTAAGCCGTAAAGCATGGCACATCGAACTATAGAGTAGTCATCGCTTTGCTCTGCGAGACGTTCTTAACGTCGTCGGTTGCATCAGCAGCAGGCACGGCACCCAGCGGTGCATCCGGGGCGTAACTCTTATGCAGCAATGAGGATAATCCTCAGTTACGGACCCGATCCGTGTAATTGCTACCATCATCTTTCAACTTTGCTTTCTCAAGGAACGCATTAAAATTCAACGGAACAACAGACGAGCCATCTATCTACAATCAAACATAAACAAGCAAGATACTATCGGTACTAAGTTCATGATAAATTTAAGTTCAATTAATCATATTACTTAAGAACTCCCACTTAGAAAGACATCTCTAGTCATCCAAGTGATCACGTGATCCAAATCAACTAAACCATAACCGATCATCACGTGAAATGGAGTAGTTTTCAATGGTGAACATCTTATGTTGATCATATCTACTATATGATTCACGCTCGACCTTCGGTCTCCGTGTTCCGAGGCCATATCTGCATATGCTAGGCTCGTCAAGTATAACCCGAGTATTCTGCGTGTGCAAAACTGGCTTGCACCCGTTGTAGATGGACGAGAGCTTATCACACCCGATCATCACGTGGTGTGCAGGCACGACGAACTTTGGCAGCGGTGCATACTCGGGAGAACACTTCTTGATAATTTAGTGAGAGATCATCTTATAATGCTACCGTCAATCAAAGCAAGATAAGATGCATAAAAGGATAAACATCACATGCAAATCAATATAAGTGATATGATATGGTCATCATCATCTTGTGCTTCATGATCTCCATCTTGCAGCACCACCATGATCACCATCGCCACCGCGCGACACCTTGATCTTCATCGTAGCATCGTTGTCGTCTCGCCAATCTTATGCTTCTCGACTATCGCTACCGCTTAGTGATAAAGTAAAGCATTACAGGTGATTGCATTGCATACAATAAAGCGACAACCATATGGCTCCAGCGATTGCCGATAACCGGTTACAAAACATGATCATCTCATACAATAAAATATAGCATCACGTCTTGACCATATCACATCACAACATGCCCTGCAAAAACAAGTTAGACGTCCTCTACTTTGTTGTTGCAAATTTTACGTGGCTGCTACGGGCTTAAGCAAGATCCGGTCTCACCCACGCATCAAAACCACAGCGATACTTCGTCAAATAGACTCGTTTAACCTTCTCAAGGACCGGCGTAGCCACACTCAGTTCAACTAAAGTGAGAGAGACAGCACCCACCAGTCACCTTTAAGCAAGCGAGTGCTCGTGGCGGTGAAACTAGTCTCGCGTAAGCGTCTGGCGTAATGTCGGTCAGGCCGCTTCATCTCACAATACCACTAAACCAAAGTATGACATCTTTGGTAGGTAGTATGACTTGTATCGCCCACAACTCACTTGTGTTCTACTCGTGCAAAACATCAAACCATAAAAACCTAGGCTCGATACCCCTTTGTTGGGGAGCGTAGTAATTTCAAAAAATTCCTACGCACACGCAAGATCATGGTGATGAATAGCAACGAGAGGGGAGAGTGTTGTCTACATACCCTTGTAGACCCAAGCGGAAGCGATCTGGCGTAGAGGAAGTAGTCGACGTTCTCCTCGCGATCCGACCGATCCGGCGCCGTTACTCCGGCGCCCGAGTTCTTGACACACGTACAGCTCGATGGCGTCCCTCGTACTCCGATCCGGTCGAGTGTCGAGGAGAGTTCGTCAAGACGACGGCGTGGTGACGATCTTGATGTTCTCTGGCGGCGCAGGGCTTCGCCTAAGCTTGCGACGATATGACCGAGGTGGAATATGGTGGAGGGGCACCGCACACGGCTAAGGAACGATCCGTAGATCAAACTTGTGTGTTCTAGGGTGCCCCCTGCCCCGTATATAAAGGAGCAGGGGAGGGGCGGCCGGCCAAGGGAGGCGCGCCAGGAGTCCTACTCCCTCGGGAGTAGGATTCCCCTCCAATCCTAGTTGGAATAGGATTCACCGAGAGGGAAAGAGAGAGAGGGGCGGCCCCTTTCCTAGTCCTAGTAGGACTAGGGAAGGGGAGGCGTGTGACCACCAGGGCTGGCCCTTTCTCCTTTCCACCAAGGCCCACTATGGCCCATTTAGTTCCCGGGGGGGTTCCGGTAACCTCCGGTACTCAAATAAATTCCTGTTTTCACCGGAACCATTCCGAACTCCAAATATAGGCTTCCAATATATTAATCTTTATGTCTCGACCATTTGAGACTCCTCGTCATGTCCGTGATCACATCCGGGACTCGAACTTCTTGGTACATCAAAATACATAAACTCATAATAAGCATCATCGAAACCTTAAGCGTGCGGACCCTACGGTTCGAGAACAATGTAGACATGACCTAGAACTATTCTCGGTCAATAACCAATAGCGGGACCTGGATGCCCATATTGGCTCCTACATATTCTACGAAGATCTTTATCGGTCAGACCGCATAACAACATCGTTGTTCCTTTGTCATCGGTATGTTAGTTGCCGAGATTCGATCGTCGGTATCCAATACCTAGTTCAATCTCGTTACCAGCAAGTCTCTTTACTCGTTCGTAATACATCATCTTGCAACTAACTCATTAGTTGTAATGCTTGCAAGGCTTAAGTGATGTGCATTACCGAGAGGGCCAGAGATACCTCTCCGACAATCGGAGTGACAAAACCTAATCTCAAATCGCCAACCCAACATCTCGCCTTTGGAGACACTGTAGTACTCCTTTATAATCACCCGATTACGTTGTGACGTTTGGTAGCACCAAAGTGTTCCTCCGTAAGCAGGAGTTGCATAATCTCATAGTTACGAGGAACATGTATATGTCATGGATAAAAGCAGTAGCAACATACTAAGCGATCGTGTGCTAAGCTAATGGAATGGGTCATGTCAATCGATCATTCTACTAATGATGTGACCTTGTTAATCAAATAACAACTCTTTGTTCATGGTGGGAAACATAACCATCTTTGATTAACAAGCTAGTCTAGTAGAGGCATACTAGTGACATCTTGTTTGTCTATGCATTCACACATGTATCATGTTTCCGGTTAATACAATTCTAGCATGAATGATAAACATTTATCATGAAATAAGGGAATAAATAATAACTTTATTATTGCCTCTAGGGCATATTTCCTTCATAGATAACACAAGATTATTTCTTCAATCAACTGCAAGAACATCAAGAGTACCAAGCCAGGGATGACATGTATAAAGAGTGTCTCATATTGAGCACAAGCTTGAATCAGCAAACATGTCTCCCAAGACTAAAAAGATTTTCAATGAGCTCTGAGAGATTTTGCTTTTCATAAGATACCAATTGTGCTTTTCATAAGATACCAATTGTGAGAGCGAGGAAAGCAAAATCAAGAGAATGGTGCCAACAAAGCTTTGATGTGATTCTCTCCCACTTAAGGTAAGATTGCTCTTCTTCTCCTCTCCCCTTTATCTCCCAAACTCCCTTAAGCTCCCCCTAAATCTTCTCCCCCTTTGACATCAAGTGCCGAAAAGGACAGTAAACTAGGAAGGTCAGGAAAGATGGAAGGAAAGAAGTGGGATCCTTAAGGAACACAACAGGGCAATAAGAAACATGCATAAAGAATCATTGAGTTGAGCTGCAGAAGATGCTATCCTGAAAGAAAATCGGTGACACCAAGTGAGATGGATCGGTGGGTCCGAAAGTGGGACTTAGGGCAGATCCTTTTTCGGTCGTAACCGAAAGTTTCAGGTCGGTGGACTTGAGTTTAATTCAAGGAAATTCAGAAATAATTCAGCTCCTTTGTGCAAGGAATGTTTCAAAAGATTTGCAATGAATTTGTAAATGATTTTCAGAGAATTGATCGAGCCAAAAGATATTCACAAAAACAAAAGAGTAGAAATAAAAGGATTGCTAGATGAAGTTTTTTTGATTAAAAAGAAAACTCAAGAAGAGAATCATAAGAGAAAATAGCAAAACTCCAAAACATATGTACTTCATCTAGGCGAGGGTCGGCGACAAAGTCACCTATGTTTGAGTATATTGACTTAGGAGTCAAATGAGGACATTTGATCATAGGTCATACTCATCGCTTAAGCTCAAAATGGGGTTGCCATTTTCGATTTAGCATTTGATGTGATCACATCTTATGAAGCTGCTTGTACTCATGACTTTGAGCAAAGCTCCTTCAAGATGTGAAGAACATACCTTGGGCTTGTTGTTGCTTTGTTCATGTAGGTGAACTTGGTGTAGGTGCTCATAGAATGTGAAGTTGGAGCACCATTTCCAATTGTGTAGTTCATCTTCCTACATGGGTTAGGCAAGCAAGGAAATTCTCAAGAATATCCAAGATGACAAGAGTGAAATACTAGATGTATAAGGTGTCAAAAGGATATGTGGAGTTTTGTTCCTTGAACTCAACATCCCAAAGTGCTAGATACTTGGTCAATGACAAGATTACTCATGATGTGAGTGAGTGGTAATCTTGTGGAATGTAGACCATCCAAGTACCGCAAGGAGTTAGATGCAATACAAGGGGGCAAATGTGTCCAAGACATATGATCATCATCATAAGAGAAACATCAAGGATTAGTCAATTAGGCTCATGCCTTGCATGCATCAATGGAGTTTTCACTCCAAGTTTGAAGCATCAATGATGTTCAACTCACTCCTTAGCGACAAAACACTTTCTCATCAAGTGGTTTTGTAAAGATATCTCGCAAGCTGTTTGTCGATCTGAACATGCTTAAGATCAATGTCACCCTTGGCAATGTGATCACGAATAAAATGGTGACGAACTTCAATGTGTTTCGTCTTGAGAGTGTTGCACAGATTGTGTCCAATCTTGATCGCACTCTCATTGTCACAAAGCAAAGGAACATGTCTCGCATGTATCCCATAATCCTTAAGCGTTTGTGTCATCCACAAAGAATCGAGCACAACATGAACCAGCAGCTATATATTCTGCTTCGGCAGTAGATAATGATACTGAATTTTGTTTCTTGGAGGACCAAGATACAAGGGATCGACCAAGAAATTGACACGTGCCCGAAGTTGACTTTCTATCAACCCTGTCTCCGGCATAGTCCGAGTCGGAATAGCCAACAAGATCGAAAGAGGCCCTCTTAGGATACCAAATGCCAAAGTTAGGTGTGTGTATCAAATATCTCACAATTCTTTTAACAGCTTTAAGTTGACATTCTTTAGGGGATGCTTGATATCGAGCACACATGCAAACACTCAACATGATGTCAGGACGAGAAGCACAGAGATATAGTAGAGAACCAATCATGGATCGATAAACCTTTTGATCAACAGGTTCTCCATCTTTTGTCAAGTCATTATGTCCACTAGTAGGCATGGGGGTTTTCATACCTTTGCTTTCTTGCATGTTGAACTTCTTGAAGAGATCCTTGGTGTACTTTGTTTGTGAGACAAAAGTACCCTCCTTAGATTGCTTGATTTGCAACCCAAGGAAGAATTTGAGTTCACTCATCATGGACATCTCATACTTCTCCGACATCAACTTTCCAAACTTCTCGCTAAAATGAGGGTTAGTTGATCCAAAGATAATATCATCAACATATATTTGGCACACAAATAGTTCACCATCAACCCTTTTCGTGAATAGCGTTGAGTCTATTTTACCAATCTCAAATCCTTTCTCAAGAAGAAAGCTAGTCAAGCATTTGTACCAAGCTCTAGGGGCTTGTTTAAGACCATAATGAGCTTTGTGCAATTTGTAAACATGATTAGGCTTTTTAGGATTCACAAATCCGGGAGGTTGTTTCACAAACACTTCCTCCTCAATTTCACCATTTAGGAAAGCACTTTTAATGTCCATTTGATAGAGAGTAATATCATGGTGGTTGGCATAAGCAAGAAGAATGCGAATGGACTCAAGTCTAGCAACGGGGGCATAGGTCTCACCATAGTCCATACCTTCGACTTGTGTGTAACCTTGAGCTACGAGACAAGCCTTGTTGCGGATGACTTGTCCATCTTCATCTTGCTTGTTCCGAAACACCCATTTGGTACCAATGACGTTTTGGTCATCATTGGGCTTCTCTACCAAAGTCCAAACGTTGTTCCTCTCGAAGTTGTGCAGCTCTTCATGCATAGCGTTCACCCAATCCGGGTCTTCAAGCGCTTCTTCTACCTTCATAGGTTCAAGACTAGAGATAAATGAGTAATGCTCGCAAAAGTTAGCTAAACGAGTTTTAGAGCGAGTAATTCTCCCGGAGTCGATGTAATTCATCATTTGTTCCACGGGATGGTCCTTCTTGACTCTTGCTCGAACTCGAGATAGCTTTTGTCGTGGTCGTGGCTGAGCTTCCTCATCATCTTCATCTTCCTCTTCTTCTTCATTGTTGTTGGTGTTGTCTTGAGGCGGTGGAGAAGGAGGTTGTGGTGGATCTTCTTGTTGCACTTCCTCATCTTGGTGAGTTCCACTTGTGGAAGCCTCCATGTTGCCTTGAGGTTCATCTCTCCGTGAGGTAGGGGGCTCCACATATGTAGATGAGGTACTCTCCTTCACTTCCATGGGACGAATCTTTCCAATAGATAGATCTTGAATGGCTTCCGATGGGTCTTTGTCTCCTACATCAATAGGCATTTGCTCTACTTGCGAGCCATTAGATTCATCAAACTTCACATCTACCATTTCTTCAACCTTTCGGGTGAAACTGTTGTAGACACGGTAGGTGTGGGAGTTTGATCCATAACCGAGGAAAAAGCCTTCATGAGTTTTAGGAGCAAACTTAGACCGACGATGCTTATCAAGGATATAGCATTTTGAACCAAAGACACGAAAGTATCCCACTTGGGGTTTGTTACCGGTGAGGAGCTCGTATGAAGTCTTGCCGAGGAGCTTGTGAAGATAAAGCCTGTTGATAGCATGACAAGCTGTCTCAACGGCTTCTCCCCAAAAGTGTTTCGGTGTCTTGTATTCGTCAAGCATCGTTCTCGCCATTTCAATGAGCGTTCGGTTCTTCCTCTCAACAACTCCATTTTGTTGAGGTGTATGCGTAGTCGAGAACTCATGTAGAATTCCTTCCTCATCGAGAAAAGAGTCCACATAGGCGTTCTTGAACTCCGTTCCATTGTCCTCGAACTTTCTTGATCTTCACCTCAAATTGATTTTGGGCCTTTCTAGCAAAGGTTTTGAAGATTCTCTGAACCTGCGATTTGTCATCAAGGAAAAATACCCACGTAAATCTGGAATAATCATCTACTATAACTAGACCAAAGGAGTTACCACCAAGGCTTTTGTAAGCATTGGGACCGAAGAGATCCATATGAAGAAGCTCAAGCGGTCTCCTTGTGGTCATGATGTTCTTCATGGGATGACTTCCACCTACTTGTTTTCCCGCTTGACAAGCACTACAGAGTCTATCTTTGTCAAAGAAAACATCTTTAACACCAAGAATATGATCACCTTTGATTAGTTTGTCTAGATTACGCATACCAACATGTCCAAGCCTTCTATGCCAAAGCCAACCTTTAGCGGATTTAGCAATGAAGCAAGTTCTAGGTTGAGCTTTCTTAGTGAAACCAACGATATATAAATCACCTCTCACGGATACAGGTAAAGCCCATGTTATGATTGTCACGACGAAAAACTTGGCAATCTACTTCAGTGAATAGCACATTGAATCCAAAATCAGCTAATCTAGACACGGAAAGTAAATTGTATCCAAGTGATTCAACAAGCATGACATTTTGAATGGAGCTATCATGAGATATGGCCACCTTACCAAGGCCAAGTACCTTACCCTTGGAGTTGCCTCCAAAAGTCACATACTTGCGTGGACCATCGTTCTTTGCGAGCTCTCGAAACATGTCTTCGTGTCCGGTCATGTGATCGGTGCATCTGAAGGAAATATGCCCTAGAGGCAATAATAAAGTTATTATTTATTTCCTTATATCATGATAAATGTTTATTATTCATGCTAGAACTGTATTAACCGGAAACATAATACATGTGTGAATATATAGACAAACAGAGTGTCACTAGTATGCCTCTACTTGACTAGCTTGTTAATCAAAGATGGTTATGTTTCCTAACCATGAACAAAGAGTTGTTATTTGATTAACAAGGTCACATCATTAGTTGAATGATCTGATTGACATGACCCATTCCATTAGCTTAGCACACGATCGCTTAGTATGTTGCTACTGCTTTTATCCATGACTTATACATGTTCCTATAACTATGAGATGCAACTCCCGTTTACGGAGGAACACTTTGGTACTACCAAACGTCACAACGAATCGGGTGATTATAAAGGAGTACTACTGGTGTCTCCAAAGGCGGATGTTGGGTTGGCGTATTTGAGATTAGGTTTTGTCACTCCGATTGTCGGAGAGGTATCTCTGGCCCTCTCGGTAATACACATCACTGAAGCCTTGCAAGCATTACAACTAATGAGATAGTTGTGAGATGATGTATTACTGAGCGAGTAAAGAGACTTGCGGTAGCGAGATTGAACTAGGTATTGGATACCGACGATCGAATCTCGGCAAGTAACATACCGATGACAAAGGAACAACGATATGTTGTTATGCGGTCCGACCGATAAAGATCTTCGTAGAATATGTAGGAACCAATATGGGCATCCAGGTCCCGCTGTGGGTTATTGACCGAGAATAGTTCTAGGTCATGTCTACATTGTTCTCGAACCGTAGGGTCCGTGACGCTTAAGGTTTCGGTTTACGTTATTATGAGTTTATGTATTTTGATGTACGAAGAAGTTCGAGTCCGGATGTGATCACGGACATGACGAGGAGTCTCAAATGGTCGAGACATAAAGATTGATATATTGGAAGCCTATGTTTGGAGTTCGAATGGTTCCGGTGAAAACAGAATTTCTCGGATTACGGAGGTTACCGGAACCCCCGGGGCTAAATGGGCCTCGGTGGGCCTCGAGGGAGAAGAGGAAGGGCCGGCCAGGGGTGGCATGCCCCCCTCCCCAGTCCGAATAGGACAAGGAGGGGCGCCTTCCTCTTCCCTCTCCCCCAATCCTATTCCAACTAGGAAAGGGGAGTCCTACTCCGGTGGGAGTATGGCTCCTCCCGGCCGCCTCCTCTAGGCGCCGGCCCCCCCTCCCTCCTTTATATACTGGGGCAGGGGGCACCCTAGACACACAAGTTTGATCTACGGATCGTTCCTTAGCCGTGTGCGTGCCCCCTCCACCATATTCCACCTCGGTCATACCGTCGTGAAGCTTAGGCGAAGCCTCGCAGTGAAACATCAAGATCGTCACCACGCCGTCAGGCTGACGAAACTCTCCCTCGACACTCGGCTGGATCGGAGTACGAGGGACGTCATCGAGCTGTACGTGTGTCAAGAACTCGGGGGCGCCGGAGTAACGGCGCCGGGATCGGTCGGATCGCGAGGAGAACATACGACTACTTCCTCTACGTTGTGATCGCTTCCGCTTCGGGTCTACAAGGGTATGTGGACAACACTCTCCCCTCTCGTTGCTATTCATCACCATGATCTTGTGTGTGCGTAGGAAATTTTTGAAATTACTACGTTCCCCAACAGTGGCATCCGAGCCTAGGTTTTTATGGTTTGATGTTTTGCACGAGTAGAACACAAGTGAGTTGTGGGCGATACAAGTCATACTACCTACCAGCATGTCATACTTTGGTTCAGCGGTATTGTGAGATGAAGCGGCCCAGACCGACATTACGCCAGACGCTTCGCGAGACTGGTTTCACCGCCACTGAGCACTCGTTGCTTAAAGGTGACTGGTGGGTGCTGTCTCTCTCACTTTAGTTGAACCGAGTGTAGCTCGCCGGTCCTTGAGAAGGTTAAACGAGTCTATTTGACGAAGTATCGTTGTGGTTTTGATGCGTAGGTGAGACCGGTTCTTGCTTAAGCCCGTAGCAGCCACGTAAAATTTGCAACAACAAAGTAGAGGACGCCTAACTTGTTTTTGCAGGGCATGTTGTGATGTGATATGGTCAAGACGTGATGCTATATTTTATTGTATGAGATGATCATGTTTTGTAACGAAGTTATCGGCAACTGGCTGGAGCCATATGGTTGTCGCTTTATTGTATGCAATGCATCGCTTCTGTAATGCTTTACTTTATCACTAAGCGGTAGCGATAGTCGTAGAAGCATAAGATTGGCGAGGACGACAACGATGCTACGATGGAGATCAAGGTGTCGCGCCGGTGGCGATGGTGATCATGGTGGTGCATGGAGATGAAGATCACGAAGCACAAGATGATGATGACCATATCATATCACTTATATTGATTTGCATGTGATGTTTATCCTTTATGCATCTTATCTTGCTTTGATTGACGGTAGCATTATAAGATGATCTCTCACTAAATTATCAAGAAGTGTTCTCCCGAGTATGCACCGTTGCCAAAGTTCGTCGTGCCCGGACACCACGTGATGATCGGGTGTGATAAGCTCTCACGTCCATCTACAACGGGTGCAAGCCAGTTTTGCACACGCTGAGAATACTCGGGTTATACTTGACGAGCCTAGCATATGCAGATATGGCCTCGAACACGGAGACCGAAAGGTCGGCGTGAATCATATAGTAGATATGATCAACATAAGATGTTCACCATTGAAAACTACTCCATCTCACGTGATGATCGGTTATGGTTTAGTTGATTTGGATCACGTGATCACTTAGATGACTAGAGAGATGTCTCATCTAAGTGGGAGTTCTTAAGTAATATGATTAATTGAACTTAAATTTATCATGAACTTAGTCCTGGTAGTATTTTGCAAATTATGTTGTAGATCAATAGCTCGCGTTGTTGCTTTCATATGTTTGTTTTGATATGTTCCTAGAGAAAACTGTGTTGAAAAATGTTAGTAGCAATGATGCGGATTGGATCCGTGATCCGAGGTTTATCCTCATTGCTGCTTGCAGAAGAATTATGTCCTTGATGCACCGCTAGGTGACAAACCTGTTGCGAGGAGCGGATCTGCACGTTATGAGCGTTTGGCTAGCTCAATATGATGACTACTTGATAGTTTTGTGCACCATGCTTTATGGCTTAGAATCGGGACTTCAAAGATGTTTTGAACATCATGGACCATATGAGATGTTCCAGAATTGAAGTTAATATTTCAAGCAAATACCGAGTTGAGAGATATGAAGTCTCCAACAAGTTCTATAGCTAAAAGATGGAGGAGAATCGCTCAACTAGTGAGCATGTGCTCAGATTATGCTGGGTACTACAATCGCTTGAATCAAGTGGGAGTTAATCTTCCGGATAAGATAGTGATTGACGAGTTCTCTAGTCACCATCACCAAGTTAGTAGAACTTCGTGATGAACTATAGTATGCAAGGGATGATGAAAACGATTCCCGAGCTCTTCGTGATGTTGAAATCAACGAAGGTAGAAATCAAGAAAGAACATCAAGTGTTGATGGTTAACAAGACCACTAGTTTCAAGAAAGGGCAAAGGGATAGAAGGAACTTCAAGAAGAACGGCAAGCAAGTTGCTGCTCAAGTGAAGAAGCCCAAGTCTGGACCTAAGCACGAGACTAAGTGCTTCTACCGCAAAGGGAATGGTTCTTTGAAGCGAACTACCCCAAGTATTTGGCGGATAAGAAGGATGGCAAAGTAAACAGAGGTATATTTGATATACATGTTATTGATGTGTACTTTACTAGTGTTTATAGCAACCCCTCGGTATTTGGTACTGGTTCGGTTACTAAGAGTAGTAACTTCGAAGCAGGAGTTGCGTAGAAAAGTAAACTAGTTAAGGGTGAAGTGACGATGTGTGTTGAAAGTAGTTTCAAGATTGATATGATCATCATCGCACACTCCCTATACTTTCGGGATTAGTGTTGAACCTAAATAAATATTATTTGGTGTTTGCGTTGAGCATGAATATGATTTGATCATGTTTATTGCAATACGGTTATTCATTTAAGTAAGAGAATAAACTGTTGTTCTGTTTACATGAATAAAACCTTATATGGTTACACACCCAATGAAAATGGTTCATTGGATCTTGATCGTAGTGATACACATATTCATAATATTGAAACCAAAAGATGCAAAGTTAATAATGATAGTGCAACTTATTTGTGGCACTGCCGTTTAGGTCATATTGGTGTAAAGCGCATGAAGAAACTCCATTTTGATGGGATTTTGGAATCACTTGATTATGAATCACTTGATGCTTCGAACCATGCCTCATGGGCAAGATGACTAAGACTCCGTTCTCGGAACGATGGGCGAGCAATGACTTATTGGAAATAATACATACCGATGTATGCGATCCAATGAGTGTTAAGGCTCATGGCGGGTATCGTTATTTTCGCCTTCACAGATGATTTGAGCAGATATGGGTATATCTACTTGATGAAACATAAGTCTGAAATAGTTGAAAGGTTCAAAGAATTTGAGTGAAGTGGAAAAATCATCGTGACAAGAAAATAAGGTTTCTACGATTTGATCGCGGAGACGAATATTTGAGTTCTGAGTTTGGTCTTCAATTAAAACAATGTGGAATAGTTTCACAGCTCCACGCCACCGAACACCACAATGTTATGGTGTGTCCAAACATCGTAACCGCACTTTATTGGATAAAGTGCAATCTATGATGTTTCTTCTTGATTTACCAATATCGTTTTGGGATCATGCATTAGAGACAGCTGCATTCACGTTAAATTGGGCACCATCTAAATCCGTTGAGGCGACACTATATGAACTGTGGTTTAGCAAGAAACCCAAGTTGTCGTTTCTTAAAGTTTGGAGTTGCGATGCTTATGTGAAAAATTTCATCCTGATAAGCTCAAACCCAAATCGGAGAAGTGCGTCTTCATAGAATACCCAAAGGAAATTGTTGGGTACACCTTCTATCACAGATCCGAAGGCAAAACATTCGTTGCTAATAAATGGATCCTTTCTAGAGAAGGAGTTTCTCTCGAAAGAAGTGAGTGGGAGGAAAGTAGAACTTGATGAGGTAATTGTACCTTCTCCCTTATTGGAAAGTAGTTCATCACGAAATCTGTTCTGTGACTACGCACCAATTAGTGAGGAAGCTAATGATGATGATCATCTAACTTCAGATCAAGTTACTACCTAATCTCGTGAGGTAAACCAGAGTGAGATCCGCACTGAGTGATACGGTAATCCTGTTCGGAAGTCATGTAACTAGATCATGATGAACCTCGAACTATGAGGAAGCGATGATGAGCCCAGATTCATGAAATGGCTTGAGGCCATGAAATCTGAGATGAGATCCATGTATGAGAACAAAGTGTGGACTTTGGTGGCGTTGCCGATGATCGGCAAGCCATAGAAAATAAATGGATCTTCAAGAGGAAGGCGGACGCTGATAGTAGTG